>QEPC01013985.1:691976-759946 GCA_003113815.1 Sphenodon punctatus
CTGGGCTTGGGGGGGGGGAGGTACTCCCTGGCACCCCTTCCACCTCCGCAGCCTGGAGGGAGGAGGGAAAACCGGCCACCCTGCCCAAACGGGTTCAGCCCCACCGAACCTGTTCGGGTCGAACAGGCCGAACTGAACGGTTTTGGCCAAACTCCGAATGGGCCGAACACCGAACCCCCTGGTGTTCGCACATCGCTACTGAGGACTTTCTGAGTTCTGAAGTTTTTGGGAGACATTCCTCAAAACTTCAGAAATTGGAAAACCGAGTCGAGTACCTCGATCCTCAGGGTTTTCAGAGGACAAGGTTTGGGGGCAAAGTGTACATATGAAATTTCAGCACTAGTGTGAATGTTTGCAAACACGTATGTTAATTTGCCCCCATTTACAACTTGAAAAAGTAATTCTGAAAGTGCTTAAAGTTTATGATTTGGTGATCAAAACTCCTCTAACCATGCACGGACTGTTAAAACTGAATTGTTCTAGTCACTTTATGATGAATATCACAATGTATAAATTTGAAGTTGAGGCTGACAACACGCTGTATTTTTCTTGTCCCATTGTGTCACCATATAAGTTATAGTATCACCTCCTGGTTACACATTTGTAAAATGGCACAACAGAACAAGCTCAATGGGGTTTTAGCTACTTCTTAAGATTTCCTCTTTTTCAGAGTTTGTCCCAAATCAAACCTTTCTACAAAAAGCTGTTTTAAAGAAGAAACTAATTAATAAATGTTAATATTTGTATTCGGATAAGCACAGACAGAGCCAAAACTATCCTGCAAGGAAACTTACCGCTTCTGACTGCAATCTTCAAACCATTTACTCCAGAGTAGTCTCATTGCTCTCAACAATAGAAAGTGCAGTGTACCTGAATAACCTTTTGAATGGGATTGGAGCACTTGGTGGAATTCATGTGGCTTCTTGCTTAAAGACTGGTTCTCGCAACAGAATCCAGTTACTGGTTTAAAAAACAAAATTAGTCCAGCACACTTAACACAAGGGACACATGGAAAATAACAAAGCCAAGAGAATGCATTAGGTTTTAAGAGGGAAAAAGAAAACTTATCTCATAAAGCAATAAGCATGAACAAATCAGACTTTCTTACAAATGGAAAAAATGAGGCAAAAATTAGCACCTCTCTGGGGATGCAAACAAGTAGAACGGGTATTATCATAAAATGGAAAATGCTGAACAATACACTGCTTTTAAAGATACCAAACATGGCAGCTTCGACTACTACTTTAAGTTTGTATACTTAATAATTACACACAATGGATGGAGTTCTTCAGCAGTGTACATGTAGTTAAGTATTGGTCTGCTTGCAAGACATTACTAAATTTTGAAGAGGGATCAGAAAAATGCAGAGGCAAAAGAGAATTCATTTTCTAGGGTTTTAATTAGTTGCCTTGCAAAAATAGCACATGCATTGTTATTATTTATCCATGCCAGCAAGATCTAAATTGCTGAAATGTCACTGAACAGCCCGGATTAGAGACAGGTCCCTGCCTCAAGGGGCTTACAATCTAGGAAAGACAAGGGATAGGAGACAAGGGCCAGGGGATCAAGGGACAGAGACAGGTATCCATTAACAAAGTTGCAGATACACATGCTTAACTTAGGGTGATTTCAGACGTTATGGGGCCCGTTGGCCCCGTACCAAAATCAACCCATTCATTCCCCGCCAGGGTCACCCCGTCACGCCGCAACAGACGTGCTGGGGGGATCCCAGCGGGGAATCACACTCAATCCCACAGCAGGGCCAAAGTGCCCTGAATGTCTGTTTTGCAGGCGCCAGATGTTCACCACAGTCAATCCCCACTAGGGGTCAAAAGCAACCATGGGTGTTTTCAGATGTTACGGGGCCGCTTGGCCCCGTACCGAAACCAACCCATTCATTCCCCGCCNGCCGTGGCGCCCGGCCAGACGTTACTTTTTTTTGGTCCCCGCTGGGGATCTCTATGACCACACTTCCCGGGACATTCCCCCGGCTAGCCCGGGAAGCGTGGTTCAAATTGACCCCATGTGCGGATTGACCGTGGCAAACATCTGGCGGTCGCCAAACAGACGTTCGAGACACATTGACCACAGGTGGGTATTCACCGTGGTTCACTGTGATCTCGTAATGTCTGAAAATACCCTTAGTTAAAGGGAAGGAAGGGAATTCTGAAGGAGAAAATGGCATAAGGAGCATAAATGAGCAATCTGTGGGGATGAGGAGCTAGAGAAAGCCTGACAAGAAGGGTTTTAGGAGGAATTAGAAGGTGGGAAGGAAGGAGCAGAGCATATGTGCTTGGGTAGGGTATTTCAAGCATGGTGGGGCATCATGGGAGAAGGGATGAAGGCAGTTTTACATGTACAAAGTACATTTTGTTACTATACAACTGGTCTTTGCAACATTCAAAATCTGCTTATCTGAGTGTCTTTGGAAGTATGTGTGCAGCTTCCTCCATCACACCATATAAAGAGCTTTCCCTATCTCCGTCCATAGGAATGGAATCAAGGGTTCCCAGGGAGCTCTTGATTCAGCTCCTGGTAACTTTACAAAGTGTACATCACACCATACCAACAGCTCCATACTTCCTAAGTAAAGCAAGAACTTCTCAGCCAATTCTCATATGCACTAAAATTGCTGTTGTGTACCTTGCGTACAGCAGCAGAGACTTCTTTATCTGCACTTTTGCCCTAGCTCCTCCAAAAGCACTTGTACTTACTTGTATACATGTGACCATTACTATTAGGTAAAGACCAAGCATGAGAAGACATGCACAAGAGTTCAACAGCATTCCAAAAAGCAAATTGAAATCCCCTGTGATAAGAAATAGTATACTACTTTCTAATTAGGGATGGGACTTGCGGTTTCAAAAAGAATGGATAGTACCCAATAATGGCCATTTCGTATTAATCCAAAATTTCAGTTCTTTTTCAGTATCGGTCTTTTGCACTGATTTTTGTATCGGATTTTTAACATTGTGGTTTGTTCCCATTGACTTCAATGGGAAAACTGCAATGTTAAAAATCCAATACAAAAACCAATGCAAAAGATCCGGTACAACTGATACGGATACAAGAACTGAAATACATGAGAACTGAAAACAAAAATAACCAAACAGAAATTTTGCCCAGAGTCCCACCCACCCCATATTAATTGTGAAAGATTTGGATTGTGTCCTATTGAAACAATGGGGCCTGTACCCATATTTCCCAAACAACTTTGGTAAAGTCTTGTAGCTGAGAATATTTGCGTTACTGCATCTCTGATGCTGGAGAGTGCCCTTTTCCCTCCCCCACCAAACAGTAGTAAAATATTTACATCTGCTGGGACTCTGATAGTGCCCCTTTAAGGACAATTACATTTGCATTCCACACAAATATCATTCTCATTATTACACACAAACTTCTTCACTAGTATGTCCTCTAGAAGCAACAAGAATGAAGTTGGTCTGATGAATTGAAGCTGAGATTTTAACAATATTAATATCTTCAAGGCAAGAACTTTTTTCAACTTATGTGTTCAGCAAATACCTGTACGTATTTAGTTAAAGTAGCAAAGTCTATTATGTTTCCAAATTATTTTGATTTGTATTGGAAAAGAAAAATCCTACCAAAAATGATTTGCAATATGGTAGTAGATATTTTGAATTTCTGGAAGCTTGGCTAAAATAGTGTTTCCATAAGATCAAGAGGAACTCCGTCAATTTGAACAACTGGAAATTCATAGTCATAATAAAAAAAAAAATTGCATATCTTTTAAGAGGTGCACGATGGAAAAATTATCCTTCCCACAATTGAGTTTTTAAAGATTATCATCAGTAATGTTTTCCCACCCTTTAATCCGTTACTTTTATTGTATACTACTTTAGGAAAAATAGTAGTATACAATAATGGTGATGATAACTGAAAAGAAAGAATCCAAAGATAGCTTCAAAGTAAAAAAAACACACACAAAAATCCTGAAAAATCAGAGAACTCTTCACAAGGTAACATTCATGACAATGTTTACTAAACTATTTGGATTTTTATTTAAAAATACAAGAAAACAAAACAATTATGGTACAGAAACAACATGCTTTTACAAGTATTCTAGCATGAAAAATGAAGTATGAAGATGATAAAACAAATGCTGATGCAAGTGGTGAAAAAAGAAACTTGGCACGTATGGGGCAACAGGAATATGTGGGACCAAAAAACCCTACTGAGAATGCTGTCGTGGAGTTTTGGCTTCAATGGTGTGGGCCATTATGGATTAATCCATATCGAACTGGAACAGTGCAACAAAAAGCCTGTTTTGGTTTGGTTCTAAAATTATTATTTTTTGTACTGTCCATGTGTAAAATGGCCACCGGACCATTCTGTACATGCACACCCGTTCTCAAAATGGAGTTGACAGTTTCAGCACCATTTTGGAAAAGGGCAGCCAGTCTGCACATGTACAGTGGCCATTTTGTGCATGTGCAGACTGGCTGCCCTTTTCCAAAATGATGCTGAAACTGCCACCACCATTTTGGAGAAGTGTGTGCATAGCCATTTGTGCATGCACAGTAATTTTTTTAAAAAAAATCTTTTTTATTGTTTAATTGATTTAAATATGGATCCGTAATACAAATCCACATTTAAACCTGATAGCTCTGAGATATGAAAATAAACAAATTTGCATCCAAAAGACGACCCCTACTTTTGCGCATTACAAGAACTAACAAAATCCATTATCAGCACACTAACATACAGCAGTGCTAATTATTGTCCCATTCCTTGTTTCTCTCTAACCTTCCCCAACACTCTTGCACAGAGTCATACAGAGTCAGTATCATATGCCTTTTGAGGTAACAGGTTCTGCATTCATATTTATCCTAGGAGCTGACTCCGCCTCCAAAATCTATGAACCAAACTAGATATCAGTAGCAACTTATAATAATATTTATTGATGCTTATTCCCATATTTATTTTATTTAGAATTAATAATGATTTATTTTAGAGAAATGAACAGCAAATGGTGCTTAAATAAATATTACTTGCATATTTGGAAAGCTATTTGTATTGGTATTCAACGTCTCATGGGCAACCAGGTCAAATGCTGCTGAAAGATCTAACAAAATCGGAAGAATGGACCAACCTCAGTCCAACTCTTGGCACAGATCATCGACCAAGGCCACAAGCTCAGTCTTGGTGCCATAACCCGGATGAAAGCCGGACTGCGAGGAATCAAGGAAGTTGATGCGGTCCAGATGCCCATGGAGCTGCGGGGCCATTGCCCATTCAATAACCTTCCCTTTTTTGGAGACTGGCTGATAGCTGGCAAGGGCGTCAAGGGCGACAGCTGAATGTGACTTTGCAGATGATATGAGGGTAGCAAAGAAACTCCTCTTTGCTGCCCGCATAACCACGGCATAGGCTTTTAATGCATTTCTGTGCCGCAATCGGTCGGCTTCAGTACGAGTGTGGTGCCAGAGTCTAACAGTCTCCCCTCCTGCTTCAGCCGATGCAGATCTTCTGTGAACCACGGGGCCCTGTGCCTATGCTCGGGGAGTGGATGCCTGGGAGCCGTTTGGTTGATGACCTCTGCCAATAAGTTATTCCAGAGAGCAACAAGGTCATCGAGCAATCGACCACCAAGGCTGGAAGGTATATCCCCCAGAGTACTGATCTGGTTCCACTTTTGGGCAAGAAGAGGGCAGCTAATGCCTATGGGTTATAACTAGGCCACTGATGCATGACCAGAATATCGGACATCTGGAGGGGGGTGGAGTTGGGCTCTGCAGTGGTCCTGGCTGGGGTGTCACTCCCACCCTCCCTCCCCCCACCGCACCTCTCAGGTGAGAGGTACTGTGCGTGTGTAGGAAACTGTCTTTGAAACTTGCAAGCCCTAGCTGGGATTGCTGCTGAGCTGGGCTCTGCAGCGGTCCCAGCTGGGGTGGTGCTTCCCCCCCTTAACCCCCGCTCCCATACAGCGCCTCTCACTTGAGAGGCACTGTGAGGGGATGAAGCAGCCTTTGAAACTTAGAAACCTGGGCTTGGACCACTGCCAACGACGGTGCAGGAGCTTCAGCTGCAGGATCCGTTCCCGACCCTCACACTCACTTCCACACTGCTGATGCCACTGTTCCTGCCCAGAAATCATGAAATCACAACTTCCAGTGCGTGTGTGCATGAGAAAGTGGCCAGCGTTGGCAGCATCTACTCTCAAAAAGACCAGACCAACACGCATCCAGAACAGACAAGGGACAAAACCTTCAGAAAACAGGACTGTTCGGAATAAAAATGGACTGATATAACTAGCGTGGCTAACGTCTCTTCCACCAGACTGGCTTCCTACTAGGTACCATTCGCATGCCAGTCCAAGCAAAGGTCTTTCTGGTAAAACAGGAATGTGCTTTCTAACAGTGTCCCTCTTACTGTATACGGGAAGAGAAAAACCACTGAGATATAGATACAATAGTTATCTATCCAAAGTTGTGATCAGAGTACAAAAAACAGATGGCACAAGCTAAGTGACTTAGTTTTTTGTTTACACTTTCATGCTTTCACTACTGGGAAGTGGGAAAGAAGGGAGACACAATTTTCACAAAGTAAACAACACTGTTGAATGAGGGAAGGCCAAGTTGTTTTTCTCTCAGGTTTGGGGTTTGTTTCCCCGCAACCATCAAAAGACTTTATGGTCAATGTCATCATTTCACCTGCCTGTAAGGGGACTAAAACATTAACATATGGTGCATGAGATGAGTATTTAGGCCTTAGAAGACTGTTGTCTTGCTCATCTCTATACAAATTAGTGTACCACTGTGACACAGAAGAAGAACTAACCAGTTAAAAATAGCATGTGTGGAGGGGGAAAATTCTGATGTATTTTTATTTCAAGAAGGTACCAAAGCTAGTCTTAAAACCTTATGAATGGTATTTGATGCTGGGGTTGGTGCTTTTGAACACATTGGTATATAAAAATAAGAAAAATAATCTGGAATTTCTGACAGTGAGAAGCAAGCTATCTTTATGAAATTTAAATATTGCCTCATGCAATGTCAGTTTTACTCAAATAAAAAATAGCACTATTCTTTGAAATTATTTGGGCTGCCTTGAAACCCATCATTTATATTCCAGTAATGTGTAATGGCCTCAAGTGGGTTGGCACACGTTTCTGTTGAGGACTTTACAAACACATAATAAATGATAGTCCCTGCCTTGAAAAGCTATATATGAAACACAATTAAAATGTCTCCTTACATATTTCAGTCAACACGTGACCGGTATATACAACAGATCATGTCTAGATCTAAAACACATATTTATATACTTTTCCCTACAGGTTTTTTGAGTTTAAAGTACTGGTCTGACTCCCAGTTTACTTACTTTGGGAGCTATGACTGGTATTGCTAGATCTCATTAATTTGTTATAAGTCTTCTGATTTTTAAAGCCAGAGTAGCTGAAATTATGAGACTGTCAGCACCTTCTTTTTTAGCAAATAGGTTTTTAAGCCCTCCTGGCTGCAAAGAAAGATTCAGAACATGACCAAAGTGAAGCCTACAGTCTTAAAGGCAAATGAAAAGGGTCCAAACTTTGCTCATTTATATAAACAAAAGTAATGTATTTTTGTAGGGCTGATTCATAAGCTTTGAACACTTAAGATTTGGCAACATATCATTCAGTCTGAGAAAGGGAGATCTAGCTGGTCCCTCTGTGACCATCTGTGCACCAAACCTAAGACAGAAAAAAAGATTAAACTGAAGGGCACAGCTTTTGAAATATGGCTGTTGAGCATCATTCTCTTCTACAGGCAGTGGGTAGAGACAAGGGCTGCATCCACACAAGCTGATCCCCCGCATGTCCTGTGTGGGCAATCGTTGCTACCACAGCACCATAAATGTTGGGAAACCCCCTGTGGTTCAGCCCGATAGCCAGCCCTCAAAGGGTCTGACACGCAGAGCCAGACACAAGGTTGAATGCCCAAAGAAAGTAAGTGTATTTATCAGAGTTAGATCAGATCACAATCAAGCTCCAATGCTGGGAGATTCAACAGCTTACATGAAGAGAGTCTGGGGTACTGGTGAAAACCCCAGGTACATTTGTAGGTTTTATACAAAGACCCTAAAATTGGTCAATGAGAGAGAGCCCATTGGCATATTCTAATAGCATGCGAGCTTTCACAACTTTACAAAGTGTCCTATTTTGAAGTACAGTAAGTTTTTAGATCTTCAAACAAACCTTGGTGAAATTAGTCATGGGTACCATTTCCATAGCAACAATGTATCAATATGGCTATTCCTGGCTACAGCTTGGCTAGGGAAAGAGGCCCTTATCATGGATATTCACTCCTGGTTTCATAGTAACTACAAGGCTGTGACGGGGCTTTTATGGCCCTTGTTACTAGACATTTGGGAATAGGTTTAAGTTTCCTAGGAAATCGTCCCTTTTAGCTAGGCTGACCATCTGGGAGTAAATTTAGTTTCCCAGTAAATTGCAGGCCCAGCCCTTTAGTTTTAGTTTGATTCACCCTAGTTGCTCAAACATGAGGATCCTACATGGGCCAGCGCAGGGAGAAGGAAAGATGCGGGGAAGCTGGATTGTTTTGCCCCAGGTGGGCAGAGTTGCTACTCCCAGCCACACAACTGACCGCCCAGTCCTGCTCCACCCCCAACCTGCACATTATTCTACCCCCGCAAGCATGATGTGGCCACATGGGACTAGAGATCATGCCCGCTGCTCAAAGCCCCACAGCGGTAAACTGAATTTTGAAAGATATGAAGGTATAGTATTCAATTATTATTATTTTTGTAATAAGTGAAGTATATCAGAAAGATGCCTTAACATACAATTTCCTGTTGTGTTAAAGTTTGAATAAACGTGAATCTGCCTTAACTATGTCTCAAAACCAAGGTTTTTTTTTAATATTAGAATTTCCTTTTCTTTTGATAAGGTGAAAGCATGGCCCTTTCTGGCTTTTCCAAACCCTCCACAGGTGGCTAGATAAACCCTAGGGGATTCCAGGTGCCTGGGGGATGTTTAAAGGGGTTTCACTGCCCCAGCGCACTATTGCCAGGATCTGCTGGTGCAGGGGTTTGTTTAATCATACCACAGGCAGCTGGATACACCCCAGTAGATCCAGCCACCTGGGAGATTTAAAGGGGCTTCCCTGACCTAGAGCACCCCAGCTAGGATACACTCAGGCAGGGAAGCAGGGGCAGGGGTTTAATCCTCCCCCCAGGTGGCTGGTGTACTCTGTAGATCCAGATGCCTGGGCAGGACCGGCCTTACTGCAGGGCGGTCCGGCTGCCCCACCCCCATGTGCTGCCTCCACCACTGACTGCTGCCACGGGATTCAGTGGCCAGCTGCTGGGGCTCTCCTCTACACATGCACACCTTGCCACTGGCCCACTCAAGCCCCCTCAGCAGCAGCCTGGATAGGGGGGAGAAACTATGTCCTTCCGCTCGCTCACCTGATGCGGCCACTGCCACTGCCACCACCACCATGATGGTTTCAAAGGCCCTGCACCGCTGTGCACGTGCATACATTGGGGCCTCCATGTTTCCCAGTCTGGCATGCTGGGAAATGCAGTCCCAGCATTAGGAAACATGGTGGCCCCAGTGAGCTCGTGGGGTCTTTAAAACAGTGTCAGCAGCAAGTAAAGGGGCAGAGGGGGACGACGGCAATGCCTCCCCTCCCATGTGTGTGTGTGTTGAGAGAGAAAGAGATGTATGTGTGTTGAGAGGTGAGTGGAGTGTGTGTGTGTGTGTGTGTGTGTGTGTGTGTTGAGAATGAGAGAGGTGTATGTGTCTTGAGAGAGAGAGAGAGGGGTGTGTGTGTATGTGTGTGTGTATGTTGAGAGGAGGTTTCTCCCTCTTACCCCCCATCTCTGTACACTCTTCCCCCTCTGCCCCCACCTCTCCCCATGGCTGACCCCTCCCCCCTCCCCCAAGGCTCTTGCAGGGAAGGAGGGAGCCACCACTCAGCCCAAGGAGAGACCCATCAAAATGTTCCTGCTGTCTCCTCCTGCCTAGCAGCGTAGGCCTGCCTCTGACTGACCACCAATCCTCCAAGAAGATCCAGGTCCAGCAGCTTCTGAGCTAAAGGACCACTCGGGCAAGAAAATACCTTTTCCCCATCTCCCCCAATCTGCGCTCATTTGTGCTGCTGCAGCATCCGGGGGGCTGGGGGAGGGTTGGGGGTGGACTGGAGCTATCTGGGGAAGGATTCAGACCAGGGGTGAGGAACCTTTTCTGTCCTGGGGGCCATACTGAATATTAGTACAAGCTCTGAGTGCCACATAGCAGTTGGAGGCAGGGGTGCTTAATGGGTTTATTTAAGAAAAGTAGGACCTAGATCATGGATCTGTGCCATGGATCTGTCCCCTGCCCTTATGTGCATGCCCTCCTCTCTGGTCCATTATCATGAGCTCAGCTTTTTAGTGCATGGGGATAGAGAATGAGTCCAGGGGGCAGATCCAGGAACTGGAAAGGGGCCACATAAAAACTTGCCAAGTGGCACATTTGGCCCCTGGGCCTGAGGTTTCCCACCCCTGGTTTAGACAATGGAAAGTAGCTGGGGTGCTGTGACCAGGAGGGGGTTGTTTGATATGTCTGATTGGTTTTTCTACATATTCGCGACCGAATCTAGTAAAAGCAAAACTAAATCAAAAAAGGTAATTGATCCGCCCACATTCCTTTGCAGTACAAACCTGTATTTAGCCCTTCCATGTTAGAGAAGTACCCCTGCAAATGGAAAATTCCACTTGCAGGGTTACTTCTTTGTGGTAGGAGATGGTTCAGTTATGGGGTAATGGGAGCCTAGTTGATGATGACATGCTGTTGGGTCCTCTGTCTGTTTTCCAGCTACATTTTTCTGAGATAAATGACAGAGATGTAGATGACATAATACGGCCTAATTGGAACAATCAACAGTCTTTTGTTGCCTAGAGACAAACCCTATCATTTCACTAGGAGTATAATATCACAGGTAAAAGGAAAAAGCAGCTCATTTAAAGTATAATGCTGTATGTCAGGCTGGAATCCCTCTGATTTATGCTAAATAAATGACTGACTGCTTCTTTGAGACCTCTTTAGATTTAAACGGTTCCTCACAGACAGGGTTTTTCAAATTTCACAGATGCCTGTAGCTGGGCTAGTATTGGCAACTGTCTCTTGTTGAATGGTGATGAACTGAAACAGATGTGTTCCATCAGTGATGGGATAAATCAGTCGAACCTTTATTTCAGAGAGTTCTGCTTTGGCTTTCTTTCTCTCTCTTTCATTCTTTCAAAAAAGGGTTTCAAAACTAACAGATGTGTCAATGGCATAAAACTTCATGACTATATTAAAACTAGACAGGAAAAAAAAAAAGCCCTCTCTTGCTTTTCTACTGTTAAGAACAACAAAAACAAACCAAAACCAAAAAATAACCCATACATTGACTACTGGTACAGGATGAAGATATATCAGTTCTAATATTGTAGCATTGTACAAGCTTTCCTTCCCAGCAGCACCTGAACAAACATATTTTACATTTTGTATAAAAACTAACATGGCAGCTAGAAACCACTGCTGATTTGGCTGGAGAAAGACTGACTTGCTATGTAACCAGAGGCACAACCTTCATGGCAGTTTTCATTTTTAAAAAGTGTTCTCTTGTTTTTCCAAGAGAACTCAAAATATGTAGTCCTGCCAGTGGTTACTGAAACAAACACAATTAAACAAACCTTCCACACAAAGCCACCAACAAAAAAGCCATGGCATTTTCATGGTACACAAAGGAAGAGAGAGGAAGAACAGAGATACCCAGAACCAGCAGGATGTATGTGTTAAGAAATGGTGACATAGCAATAGGAAGAGTGTTGAGATGGGCTAATAAAATACATAGTTTCTGGCATAATGGAGAATCATGTGGTCTATGTAAAATCTATAGAACTAGATTCAGTTTCCAAATGCAAATATTTGAATCAGCCCAGATCTGCTCCATCATTCGAAACTTCTCTTTCCCATTTTTAAGTGTTTATTTCAAAGGCTTTTAAAAAGGTTCCTTCTACTGCAATAAAAATACTGCATGATGGGCTGGGACTGGGCAACTCTGGGAATAGTAATATGGAGTCTTTCACTCACAATTTATAAAGTCCAAATCCAGCTCATCTTGGTTGTGAGCAAAAGAGAGCTAGCTCAGTGTTCTTTGTGAAATAAATTTGCATTTCTACACCACCTTTCTTGAAGCTAGGGTGCTACTACTACCTTCACTTAACAAATGGGAAAAATGAAGCCCATAGATTCTAAAGGCCACATGTAACACCCACTTTCAACAAAGAAAATAACTATCTCGAGTTAAATTAAGAGTTGGATCAGTCTCTAAATATTTTTCTCAAGGTCAGTGGCAGAGCTTGGAGCAACATTCTGGTTTCCTGGTTTCACATCCCCTGCTTTAACATATAGACAATATGCTGTTACTTTCAAAACTGGTGGTCTTTGACATCACCTATTCAAAACACACCACCACCATTAGCAGCTGGTTGGTAGTATCATTAGTAATAACAAAGGATAGCATAGGCTCTTTATGCTCTGAATGACTTCAAATACCCAAGATGATAACATCAGTGTGGTGAAACTGAGTTAGATTCATGCTCACCAATCAGAGACATGCTTGAGCATATTAAGCAAGAAGGATGTCTTTCTATAAAGCATGATCAAGCTAAATCAGAAGTTATGGGTTTGAGGAAGGAATTACAAGGTAAAATTCTATTGTGAGGTGCTTGAGGTCAGGCTAGACAAGCACGTGGGTTTCTATCTACCCTTTAAAAAATAACCTATGATTTTTTTAGACTGAGCTGCCACCACATGCTTTATTTTGTCCCTGAAGCATGTGTTGGCAGTCCAGTCCAATCCAAAGAAAAGTAGATTTTTTAAAAAGGGTAGATAGAAACTAATGTGATTGTCTAGTCTGACCTTGAGCACAGCACAGAATAGAATTTTACCTTGTAATTCCTTCATGTGGGCAAGGCACATCCAAACTCTTTAAAAAAATCCAGGACCCACTTTAAAACAAACAAGCAAGCAAGCAAGCAAACAAACACAAGACCAGGAGTGGCTGGGCCACAAGGCAAAAAGGGGGGCATTAGCAGCAGCAGAGCTCAATCCTAGCAGGGGTAGCAGCAGTGAGCTGCCAGCCTGGGGCTGCTAGAAGCAGGAGGAAATCAGAGAGGAGGGGAAACTGCAGGAAGTCATCGTACCCCTCCTTTCGTTATCCTACCCCTTCCCTATCCTTGCCCTTAATGGCACAGGTTGTGATAACAAGTGGCAGGAGAGTATGCAGAAGGGGTACAATGAAGCTGCACCATGCTTATGTGTAGATATAGAGATTAAGGTTGGTAGTGTTACAGGAGGCGGCATTTAGTATATTCTCCTTTAAAAAACCCAGGATAATTAGGTTAAAAAACCCTTCAGTTTAGTAGAGGGGTTAAGGCTCCTACAAATTCAATTGTGCTCCACAAAGCATGGAAACTAAGTTAAGGATCCCACCTTAACTTGCACACCATGTAAGCAGTAAAGACATTTATAGCCTCACATATTGTGCTCTCTTACACTCAGCTTTACCTCTCCTTCTCCATCGACCCAGGCCATGCAGTCTCCTTATTTTCCCAGTGCCTGTCAGCTGTGGGGGCTTGGATGAGGTTGAGCCATCTGCAATTGAATCCTGACAAGACGGAGGTGATGTTGGTGAGTGAGGGCTTGGGGGGGCCTGGGGGTGGTTGAATCTCCTCTTGTTGGGGGGTTCGCCATGGTGTCTCAAGTGCGGAGTCTGGGTGTGCTTGATTTGCGGCTCAGCTTGGAATCTCAGGTTGTGGCCATGCCAGGGAGTGCGTTTCCACAGTTACATCTTGTCCGGTGGCTTCGGCCGTATCTCTCAGACTCCGATCTCGCCACTGTCATCCATGCCTTTATCACCTCGAGGGTGGATTACTGCAACGCGCTCTACGTGGGGCTGCCTGAGAAGCTCGTCCGGAGGCTGCAGCTGGTGCAGAATGCCACGGCCCATCTCCTGACGGGGGTGGGTCACAGGGAGCACATGACACCAGTGCTCCGGGCTCTGCACTGGTTGCCTATAAAGCACCGGGCCAGGTTCAAGGTGCTGATTTTAACCTTTAAAGCCCTTCACGGCCTGGGCCCTGCTTATCTGCGGGACCGTCTCACTCCCCATGTGCCCGTGCAACCCTTGAGCTCATCCGTGGGAGCCTTTTTGGAGGTTCCCTGGTGGCCACCGATGTTAGATCTTTTTCAATGGTTGCCCCTATGCTGTGGAATTTGCTCCCAGAGGAGGCTCGGCTGGCTCCCACTCTCCTGCTGTTTTGGCGTATATGTAAGACCTGGCTGTTCCGTCAGGCTTTTGGTGAGGGGTAGGGGAGGGATGGGGATGGGGGCTTTTGCCCACATACTGTATTTTAAATTGTTTTAAAATGTTTATATTATTTTAATGAATGTTGTTCACCGCCCCAGGCTGCCCTGTGGGCAGGAGGGGCAGGATATAAATTTTAAATAAATAAATAAAATAAATAAACTTCAGCTGCTCCCTGACCCCCTGCTTTCACTATATGCTTTCATTTGGGTTTGGAAGAATAGGACACCTGAGTACTGGGGGGATGTTTCTGTGGGGGAACAAGATTGATGGATGAGAGATGTGTACAGAGAGACAAGACTGGGGGAAGCCGGTCAGTGAGAAAAGTGTCTGTAGGGGAAAGGGCATCCAGGTGCTGGGAGAGTGTTTGTGGGGGACACGGTTGAGATATGGGCAATGAGTATGCATGAACAAGTCGGGGTGAAGCAGGGGTTGGGGAAAGTATGTATCAGTAAGGGGAAGCTAGCTGCTGGGAGAGGTCTGGGGAGCAACGTTAGTATGTGAGTCGGGACCCAGGTGTCAGTAGGGATATATATTGTGGGGAAGGCTGAGAGATGGGTGATATGAATTCAGGGACAAGGTTTGGGGGCAAAGTGTACATATGCTTTTCGTATGTGCTTTCAATTGGGTTGGGGAAAATGACACATCCAAGTATTGGGGAGTGGGGAGTATATGGTTACAGGATATGTGCTGGGAGATAAGACATGGGGCAGCCAGGAGTTGGAAGCAGTGTGTGTATGAGCAACAGCCAGCCAGATGCTGGGAGGGTGTATATGGGGGGACAAGGCTGAGAGTCAAGCAAGGGTAGGGGGGTAGTGTGTTTATGGGGAGGGGACACCCAGATGCTTGGAGGATGTATATAGGGGAGAAGACTGTGAAATGGGTGCTGTGTTCAGGGACAAGTCTTGGGAGCAGTCAGGGTGTGTGGGCTATAGTGGAGAAAAGGGATCAAGTCCATAATATTGGATCAAGGTTGAGCTGCTGTCTCCAATTTCGGTGTTGTGCCTAACCTGCAGAGGAAGAGGACTGGGACTGAAAAACCAACACAAAGTGTGGGTGTATGGAGTCTAAAGTGTAAGCAGGCAAAATAGGCAAGACTGTACAGTGGGACCTATCCCAAGTCCCGCAGATTAGTTTCCGCATGGAGCTATTTACTCGGAATGGCGGTGCACATGGTTTCCATGCATCTGCATGTGAGATTGTTGGGGCTTGGAATTGGCCCTACTGTCTTTACTGCTTACATAGTGCACAAGTTAAGGTGTGATGTATCCCGTATAAAAAAGCATATATTTTTTACCATCTGTGTTTCAATATGTTGAACATTAGACTAGGCCTTTGAATGGTTAATTTCTTATGAGTTATCTTTAGAATGTCCTTTTAGTTGTAATCTTGGAGAAAGATACAATCAAGTCTGTCTTTCTCAAAAAATCAACATTTTCTGTTGACCAGGATCAAGATATGTGACTTCCTGGCAGGGCAGGAAAAGGCCTTATTTGTTTGGAGTTTACTCATTGTTAATCCTATCTCTGATGATAGTCATCTGTCTAGTATGTATTAACAGGCTTCTTACTATGTACTTTGAGAAAACTCTTTTTGTCAGCGGTCTTGATATGATGGGTGATTTCAGACATTACGGCTGGGCGCTTTCACCACGGGCCATGGGGTGGTTTGGACCATGGCCGGGGGTGAAGGGAGGAGTGAAAAAACATTCCCCCCCTTTGTCCCTGGCTGTGGGGACCGCCGAACCACGGCCCGTGGTCAATGCGCCTGGCTGTAACATCTGTAAGTGAAACCCCCCTCTTGGAGGGGGCGGGGTCATGCAATGGAGTGTGCGGCCGCACAGCCCCGCCCCCTGCACTCCCCAGCCACCCTCCCTCCCCAAGACAGGCAGCCGGGACCCCAGAACGCGGTGGAGGTAAGGTAACAGATGTTACTTTTCCTTCCGGATTCCCCCTAACCACGATTCGTTTGCCACCGTGGTGCGGGAGAACAAAGCGTGGTTAGATTCACTGCGGGGGGTGGTTGACTGAGGTGAACATCTGGATGTGCTCAAACAGATGTTCACCTCCATTCACACACACACACACACACACACACACACACACACACACACAGACACACGTGGTTGACTGAGGTTGACTGTGGTGATTTCAGACAAATGTAATGTCTGAATTCACCCCACGTCATCTAAACTGACTTCTAAGAATTTTCATACTATGAGAAGGGGGAGGACAGATGGCTTTTTCAGAAACAGTTCCTTCCTTGGAGCTTTTCTCACATCCATATGGCAGTATGGGACAAAGAACTGGGTGAATATGAATGTATATTCGGATTGATGCATTGAGCCAATCATAGCACTAATACTTAGAGCCTATGTTATATCTTATAGAAGTTAAGCTGTTCCTTGAACAGAAATGTCTCTTTAAACCATGAATTTTTAACTGACACTGTTTCTCTTTTGTACCATGTTTCTAGTTGAACTTGAGTAAACTATGCTTTATATACTTATAATATTCCTTGTCTCATAGCCTCATTTATAAATAATATTGTTTTTACAATACTTTGCTGAGCTGGCTGGTCTATTAGCATAGTATAAACTGAGTTTCCCCATATTGGAAAAGAGTGGCCTATATCCAGACCAGATTATGTCAGACCAGTAAGTGCATTTTCCCTTTTAGGAAATGAGGCACAACGTGACAACTGGCTCCCAATGTGGGGCTCGAGATATGAGAATATATAATTAAGTACACTGGGGTGTTCACCAGACCGTTAACTACCTTTGTCCTCTTGATATATTTGAGTTTAAGCTTAACTAAAGAAAAGTATTTTTTTGGTGAATTTTATATCATGACTATCCTATTAAACCAAGTGCCTTATGCACTATGGGCTGCTATTCCGCGAAATGTGACAATCAGAGATGGAGATGATTATTGATTAGAAATATGAAATGGAGAATGGGGAATTGGCCATAGATTTTTGATTGTTTCTTTTGAAGCAAATGATGCAGGTGTAATAGTTTCTATGAGACTAAGAGATGCAGTTATTAATCCACTGACATTGCCTGTGTTACCTATCAACAGGCAAGATTTGAACCTAATGGCAGGGATAGTAGTTAAAATTCCCCAATATAAGACGACATGGGCCTATTTCTATAAGTAATGCTTATTATATTACTGAGGAATTGCGTGGCTTTAATGCAGTCCAGTGGGAACAGGAGTACACTCTCTTAAGGAGAGAATATTTAAATCTGAGAGAATTTGCACGAAGTAATGTTGGAAGACAACCTATTGTGCCAGGAGCACACCCAGCTGAAATTTCTGTCTTAAACATGGCAAATATACGGGCTGTAACTGGGCCCACTCCAAAAGATTTTAAAGAAATTCCTATGTGGCTTGAATCCCACTTATCTGCTTTAGAAGCTGTCACTTCCACAACATCACCATTGTAGAAGATGAGGTTATGCAACTCCCTGGTCCCAGCATCTGCAGCTTTAATAGAGCAGGAATGTAATGATTGGGAAAGTGTATTGGCTAATTTATATGTAAAAACTCATGGACAAGTGGGCATAGCTGACTTACATGAAATTCTAAGGAAAATAACTCAAGAGCAAGGCATTGTAAGGGCCTATGGGGTTGGTATTGAATTTCTCTCTAATCATGATTTGATATGGGGAATCCTTAAAATCCTTTGTAAAGGTGATGTATTGAAAGCTGCCATTCAATCTAAATTAGATTTGCTGGCTACTGAGCAGGAAAAGATAAGGTCCTTCCCAAAAATTGTCCAGGATATTTACAAATTATTTGGGAGACAACCCAAATAGGAAAAATCTTGAACAGGAAGGTTCTAAATCTAAGAAATCTCCCTCAAATACTAATTCTAAAAAGAAATTTGCTCCTCAGAATTTCCAGTCAAATTATAGAGGCAGAGGAGGGAAGAACCAAAGCTCAAATAGAAAGCAGTTCCAAGCTCAGAAGAGCCAGGACTCTGAAAATCCAGAAGGTGCAGCTGCATATGACTTAAGGAAAGGATCACAGTTTCCCCACAGACACTTTGATAAATCAAAACAAGATTTTAATTCCAGAGGCAGATTTAGAGGGAAAAGGCGTGGTTTAAATAAAAAGGAAAACTTTCAGCCCTCTAGAGATTTTCAGCCCTTTGATCAATTTACATCCTCACAAAAAGCTTCAGAACTCCCTCCGTGACACAGGATGGCAGATAACAGACAAACTCAGGTCAGCCTTGAGTTTCCAATGGTCTCTGTAGAAATAGCAGATAAGTATTTTACTGCTCTAATAGACATAGGGCCAAATCAATCTTGTATTCAATCAAAATGTTTGCCACATGTATATACAACTAAAGGGCAATGTACAGTTGAATCTTATTTTTTAGAAGAGAAAGTAGTACCCCTTGTAAAATTACCTGTTCAGATAGGAGGACAGTGTTTGGAAATTGAATTTGCAATATGTGATTTTACAAAACATGATGTTGTCATAGCTCATGAAAGGGTTAAGGATTTGTTTCCAATAGGTTCAATAAATATAATTGGAAATCAAGACAATAGGGGTGAGCAAATCAAAGAGCAAATTGCATCAGCTGATTGTACTAAAAATGAAAAAATATAATTGAGAGATATTTTACACTCTCTGAAACCATATTTTCGCAATTTGATAATCAAATTGGCCACAGGAAAATAAAGCCTCATGATCTGTCTGTCAAAACACAGCCAAAACCACAAAAGCAATATCCTATTAATAAAGCTGCAATTAATGATATTAAAAAAGTAATTAATGATTTAATTGCACAAGGAGCACTGATTAGACAATATAGCTCCATGAATACTCCAGTATATTCAGTGCCTAAACCTAATGGGAAATGACATATGGGATTAGACTACCAGACTCTAAACAGGATTTCACCCTCTTTCAATGTGCAAAACCTACACGTCTGGCATGTTAGGAAATTTGGAAAGACACAAATACAAAACTACATTGGATTTATCTAATGGATTTGGACTCAAACATTTTGCTACATTAAAGCAAATTGTCACTGTTTTGGGAGAAGCAGGATATAGTATTAATCTGAAAAAGGTCACAAATTTGTAGAAGCAAAGTAAAGTTTCTTGGATTTCAATTAACTTACTCTGGCAGAGGACTGACTCAGGAGTTCAAAGAAAAACTGTTGACATTGCAACCTCCTAAAATCCTAGTTGGAGCTACACAGAAAGGAGGATTTGCTTCATATTTTAATTATGAAGGATCTAAACCTCTGCATTACATATCCTATGTTTTTTCAAATGCAGAACAAAAGTTTTTGCCTATTGAAAGAGTCTTATGTATGTGTAATCTTGCAATTTTAAAAGGTAAAGGTCTTGCACAAGGCCAAAACATGATAGTAAGAAGAACTCCCATTGCCTCCTTAAGGCAGGTTAAAAAGGGCTCTATACCCAATGTAAAGGCTCTTCACAGCAGATGGGTACAATGGATGTCACATTTTGAAAATTTACAAATAGAATTTGAATATGTGGAACCAAGCAATGATTTAGAAAATTTGCCAGCTTTTTCTATTGAACCTGTATCTTCTAAAAATCTTACGCCAGATAAACCTCTCCATGAATATCAAGAAGTTATCTATACTGATGGTTCAGCCATGTCATGCAAACAACGCAAACACATGTGGAAGGCAGGTTGTGCTGTTGTAATTGAAACATTTAATGATAAAGGGGAATATCATATGTCTGACAGTATTCAAATGCCTTTAGGGAATAATACTGCACAATACGCTGAGTTGATGGCAGTGCATAAAGCAATGGAAATCTCTTCTTCTGATGCACCTGTTCTCATTTGCACCGATTCCTTCTATATAGCTAGAGGAATAAATCAAGAATTACCGATCTGGCAGTCTAATGGTTTTTTTGATAACAAACAAAAACCTTTGAAACATGCCCATAGATGGCAAAAATTAGCAACACTTTTGGATGACAAGCCGTCGATTACTGTAATGCACATGCCAGGCCATTCGAAATATGGATCTTTTGTTAACGGGAACACCCTTGTAGACTTGCTGGCAAAGGATGCAATGAAAGCATCCTCAGTCTGTGTACTTACCCGGTTACAAGTTAAGAAATGCTTGGATGGGGAATTGGCTGAATATAGCAGCCCAGATTCCATTAACCCTAAGGGTTACCCTTCTGCCTATGATTATCCCCTAAAAGATGGGAAGTGTGTTGTAACATTCACTAACGGGGAGAAACGTGCAATACCCCCTGTTGACATAAGACCTAAATTAATACAAAAGGCTCACAATAGTCTTGGGCATGTTCACCAAGGTGTTAATGCCACAGTTGAATCTTTACAGCATTCTTATTGATGCCCCGGACTGCGCAAACAAGTCCAATGGCGTTTGGCCCAGTGTAAACCTTGCTTAAGAACAAACCCTGGTTCAGCTACCAGACCACCTTACTTAAAAAATCCTAAGTCTCTGTCTCCTTTTTGTGGATTATATTGGTCCTTTATCACCTTCCCATGGGCATAATCACTGTTATTGTTGATGTTTGTACTGGATTTGTATGGATTTACCCCCCACAAGATCAATCTGCCTCTACCACTGTTAAAATTCTCACCTCCTTCATTTTGCTTGGGCTTCCATTTATCCTACACTCTGACAAGGGAGGTGTCTTCACCTCTCACCAAATGCAAGATTTTGCAAAGAGTTTTGGGATAGTGTTGGAATATAGCACACCTTATCACCCCCAAAGTGCTGGGGTTGTAGAAAGGAAAAATGAAGAGATAAAATGAGCTTTAACAAAGCTATTGGTGGGGAGGTCCTGGCAGTGGTATTCTTTGCTTCCTCTGGTATACCTTGGACTTAATAACCTTCCTAGGAGTGACTGACACTTAACTCAGTATAAATTGCTATTTGCAAAGGACATGACCACTCCTTTAGAACAGTTGGCTTTATCTTCTTCTATTTCTCAGCAGGAGCAGTTGGCACTGATAGATGAATTGAGAGCAGAACTGGCTTCTCCCAAGCCTAACACTGATATTAATTCTGTTCCTCGAGTTTGGATTCCACAGGAAGGCCAGCTGGTACAGGAAAAGGCTTTTTCTCGCTGGAAAAAGTCTGTACCTATTCTCAAAGTTTTGAGCCCTCGGGCAGTAGAAATTCAGACTTCACCAGGTAATTTAAAAAATATATCTATAGACAATTTAAAAGGTACTCCCATCCACTATGGTCAGGGTAATGATGGATTATTGTCAAATTCCACTTCAACCCCAACCTCTCCCACCAACAGCACATGACTACTTTCTTGCTGTAGTTGAAGTGTCTGAAAAGGCACCTCTGCCACAACAAATCCTCAGACAATATTTTTGGCCTAGGTACCAAAGATTTACATCTTGTTTTTTATGGAGCATTTTTGTATTCTTTTGCATAACTATTCTAACTTTTACTATTGTTTTTTCAGTCCTTCGTTTAACATAGGCTCATACAGTTTCGTTATCTGCTACTCCAATTCATTGGAAGCTTTCCGAGGCACACAATGGTAGTGTTGTGTATCGAAGGATGCATAATGCCAGACCTAAACGTGCTCTTCATATAGAGGTTGTTCCAGTACATGTGGAGACTGCAGGTATTCCATTTGGGATAACTCAATCTCTTTCCTAAGCCTATTGTTTCCCAACGAAGTGAACTGTTGGTTGGTGCCTTTTACCTTAAACATAGGGTATTTTCAGACGTTACGAGATCACTGTGAACCACGGTGAATACCCACCTGTGGTCAATGTGCCTCGAATGTCTGTTTGGTGGCCGCCAGATGTTCGCCACGGTCAATACCCACATGGGGTCAATTTGAACCACGCTTCCCGGGCTAGCCGGGGGAATGTCCTGGGAAGCGTGGTCAAAGAGATCCCCAGCGTGGACCAACAAAAAGTAACGTCTGGCCGTGGCGAA
This sequence comes from Sphenodon punctatus, assembly GCA_003113815.1. Taxonomy (NCBI): domain Eukaryota; kingdom Metazoa; phylum Chordata; class Lepidosauria; order Sphenodontia; family Sphenodontidae; genus Sphenodon; species Sphenodon punctatus. The sequence continues at coordinate 714,287 of QEPC01013985.1, forward strand.
TCCGGCCCGACGCTGTGGCCGCATTGGTCCCGCCGCCTGCCTGTCTCCCCAGAGGGCGGGCGGCGGGAGCGTGGAGGGGGCGGGGCCGTGCGGCCGCACGTTGCGCCGCGCGGCCCCACCCCCTCCCAGATTCCCCACTGGGATCCCCCCAGCACGTCTGTTGCGGCGTGACGGGGTGACCCCGGCGGGGAATGAATGGGTTGATTTCGGTATGGGGCCAANAAGAGCACTTGCTTATTGTTCTGGTTTATTTTCAAAAGATGCTAATACACATCTTGCAAAGACTATAGAAGAAGACTTGCAAGATTTGGACAGTAGAAATGCACATTTTCTTGTTCCAGGTACAGATCCTTGGCATCAAAGAAGCTATGCTGATAAAATGTGCTTTGCTTCCTATGGACATTGTTATTTTGTTTCCTATGGGAAACCGAGGAAATGGCCAAGACCTCATGTGTATGCAGATTACTGTGACAGACCTCAATTCTGGACTAACATTAAAACTGCTACACAGGGCCTGCCTCAGTGGTACCTAGCTATTGATGATTTTTTGATCACTTGCGCCATGCTAATCAGCAACATTCTGGAGGTGAAGATACAGAGATCCAGGTGGCCATTTGTCCTATACTGGAGCAATTTTTTGCACATCTTTTGCCTTTTGGTGGGATGAATCAAAATTATCTGTGGATGGTTCTTTAATTCTAAAGTCAATTTTGACTTCTTGTCTTGCAAATTCTACTACTGGGAAGCTCAAACCTAAATGTTTAGCCTCTAAATGGCATGATAATGGAGCTAATGAGATGTTTATTGGTGTTACTGGGACTTCATTTTGTGATATCCCTAGGTATCCTATTTTTCTCAAAAGATCTGAAAGTATTGTATCTTGTAAGAGTACTTTTATTAACACTCGACAACAGCCTCTTGAATGTGGCATTGATAAAGTTCTTGCTGCTAAGGGTTTACATTCATGGAATTGTGACCCATGTAGTGTTAATATTACTGCAAATCTCATGGATAATTATACAGCCAAAGAGAAGGCAAGTGGGATATACACGTTTGTTTAACTTGGTACAAGGTCCATTATTTGTCAACGCTACTCCATTTTTTGCTGATAATTATGCCATTTATTCGCTATATCAGAAATGTAAAACCTTATCTGAAAAATGCAACAAAGGCAGGCCTTAACTTGCTTCTCGGAGCATGAGTGAATATGTAAGCGCCTTAACTTTTATCTTAAACTGAAGGTTTTTTGATCCTAAAATTATGTTTGTGTGAGTGTGTGCACGCACACTCCATAATATGAACTTTGTAACATCTAGTAAGGCCTTTTTAAAATGGGCTGGTGCTGGGGGGGCGGTCCGTGGGTGTGCTGCTGTGGGGTTGGTGGGCGGGCGGGTACACAGAGGTGCACACCCATCCCCCCCACATCCCTACATGGAGCAACCGGCGTTTTTGCCGCCTGCTCTGTGCAGGGCCAATGGGTGGAGGTAACTTATAATTTAAGACATATATTTAAAATGTAATGCATCTAAAAAGGGACAGTCTGAGGGTCTTCATTACTGCACATTCTGCAAATCACATCAGCAGAGTGCTGCCTACCCCTGCCAACATCACAAGGATTTCACAAGAGAGTTGTAAGTTTCTTTGTATATTTCTTACATTTTATTGCTTTTACAAAATATGCTACAGTTAATTTACTCATATATTACAATGTATTAAATTATTGCTAAAGTAAGTGAACAAAGTATATTTTTCATGATGCATTACCTTTATTTTGTTCATTAACTTAATAATTTCTACAGTTTGATAATCTGCAATAAACTCTCAGTCAGTAACAAAAATTACTAAGCTTTTGTAGTATTTTTTAAACAAGGCTGATGTTTTTTAATGGACAGCTAAGACACAACAAACACATGGGCAGGACAGGCATTAGAATTTGCAGGGCCAAGAGCCAAAACAAAATTTGTGCCCCCTTCATGGTCCCACCACCTTTAACATTTGGCAATCAAATACTTGCTTACGAACACCAAATACTATATAAATTTTGTTCTTGTTTTTTATAAAACACATATCAATACAATATAAAAAGTGAAACTACGGAAGTCCCCACAGCTCTTGCAGGGCCCTAAGACCATTGCGTCCGGGACCTCACTGGGGGTGAGTCCTACCATTGCTGCTCTGCAGAGTTTGGGGTGGGGGACACAGCGGGAGTGGAGGGCATTCTGCAGAGTTCCTGGAAGTACAAGAAAGCACAGGGCCGGCCGCCTGAGGCTATGGTCCCTGCCTAAGGCCAGCCCTGTATAAGGGCCACAATTTTATATCCATTTACAACTTAAGTAGACCCACTGCTCCAGGGTAAGTGACTTCAGGACTTCAGACAAGACGTAGGGATGAGAATATGATAAAGCAATATTCAACACACCTCACAGGAGGAGAGCAAAGGTTAATTTGTTGCTCATTTATCCCAGATTCTGGGAACCATCATAGGCTGCTTCAGTCTCTGGTATAACAGCCGTTTTAAATTATGCTAGAATTTCTTTTGCCCCAATAGTGTCTTGTATACCCAAGGATTACCAAAGCATAACATCTTCTGGTCTCAGCCTTTTGCCCCCTGCGAAGAGTTGCTTGCTCAGCCTAAAACCAGCTATACTATGAGAATAAGGGGACCCAGCAATGGCTATGATCTGCCCATAGGCCTTTTCATGTCTGCATTGTCTGCTTTGCTTCCTGATTTAAAACAGGCAGGAGACAGTAATTTAGAAATCTTTATTTTTAAAGAACAAATATTTGCTAGTTTAAACAAATTTTAAAAGATACTGTTATATCTCTTCAAAATAAAAACTCAAAGATACCACAGATGTTGAAACTAACGCAACTAATCCTAGAATTCCAGCATCCTCTTGTTTTGTAAGAGCCATATGGTGCCCTGCTTAAAACACCATGGCAAGGAAATTATTTATGAAGGCTCTGACCAGGTTTGAACAGTTCTAAGAATGATGTATGCTTTTTATGCTTTCTACAGACAATGAGCCTTTTACTGTAAATTAATGGGAAACAAACGAGACACAGCCAAGATAAGAGTGACTTTTGCAAAGTTACTCTCCTTAGAAGTTGTCTTTCTGAGAGAACAAAATCATAAAATTTCAGGAATGACTCCTGCTTGAAAGAACAGAAGGATGATACGATATGCAGATGTGTGCCTGAGCCACATGGGTATCTGGAAAGTGGAACACCATTTGGTATGTCAGGCATGATTTTGAGTATTCCTTTTACAGCCATAATACAGCAAAAGTAAATAACTATAAATGCAGGTTTTGTTGTATTAATTAATTTATTATTAATTATTATTATTATTTATTTATACAACACCAGCAGTGTAATTGGAGCTGAAAAGTCATGATTATAGAGGCAGATGCCTGCCCCAAGAGGCAGGTTTTGTTCCTGCAATTATCATCAGGTGTAAATTACACCTTTCAGACTTCTGAGTCATCGGTTTTCAGTTTCAGTCAAGTAGACACACATTAAAAATTTAAAACTGTGCCCATAAGTAACTGCAGGCAATAAAGGAGGGTCTGGATAAAAAATATTAGCACTTTACACAACAAACAGTGTGGGAAACTCCTGGTTCACAGGCCAAATCCTGCCCATGGTGTGTTTTTTTTTTTTTTTTTTTTTTTAAGCTTAGCCCTTTTTCTAGCTTCTGGATCTGGCCCAAGAACGCACCTCCATCACTTAGGAGAAAGGGGTAGAGATGAGGGCATGTATTCAAGGATAGGGGTTGGATCTATGGTGACGATCCATGCTTTGGGCATGTCCAGTCATTCCCCATCCTGAACACCCTCTACACTACCCTGTCCACAGCTCCTATCGAGGCTGCAGAGCTTGTGCTAATTTTCAAAGCGACCTGAAGGTGGGAAAAGTTTCCCCACCACTGGACTAGACAGTTTTCCTGAAAGATATTTGCACTGTAACATCACCCACATTTTAGAAGACCTACTATTTATTACACATGATTGTCAGGAAAATGGTGTCCCTTAAGAAATTTACTTGCCTTGCATACCCACCTCCACCTATCCTGAAAAAACCCAATACCACCCACAACCTTTCAGTTTAGAAGTTTTTACTGTATTTGATATTTAATGATTAGGAATGTCTTAATCTACTTTATTTATTTTTATGACTGCATGGAGCAATATTCTAAGTGCAGAAAAAGAAGGAGGTATAGGAGTGCTTCATAAAAACAATTATGAATGTCCAATAAGATAGAGATACAACAAGTACTGAATATTATCCTGTACTAAATGGGAGAAATGTAAATGCCAGTGAATAGCTTATGAGAACTAGTTCTTCTACAGAGAAGACAGGATAAGAGCCAGCATAGGGTTGAAGCTAGAAGCCAACTAACGGGAATCATCTTGGTACTGGGTATGAGAAAGGTCTAGGATCAGCGAGTTTGGGTGCCAGGAAATCACAGTGATAGGTCCAGGAAAGAGTATGCAGCTTCATTGTAGGTCCAGGAAAGAGTATACAGATGGGGTTCCGCCACTGTGTCTTAAGTCGGCGGGCAATCGAACTTTTGCTGTGGCGGGCCCCTTGGTGTGGAACTCGCTAACTTTGATTTTTTGTCTCAGTTCCTTCCTCCATACCTTTAAAAAGCACCTGAAAATATTTGTTTTCTAGGTGCTTTTAGGATCCACTGCTGCCCCCCCTGTAATGTATTTTCTCCTCCCTTTTTCCTTCCCCTATCTTACAATGTTTAAAATATTCTTTTAATTACTTGTTTTAATTTTTTTATATTGTGCTTTTATGTGAAATGTAACGTGCTCCAAGTGCCAGGTAGGCAGGGCGCTATAATAATAAATAATAATTTATTATTATTATTATTATTATTATTATTATTCACACATTATGGAATACCCATACATTTATGGCCACAACCCACAAACCATTTTACTCTGGAGTAGTCCCACTGAAGTCCTGTAAGTTTCAATGAGACTATTATGGAATAAACGGATTTTGAATCAGGGTTCTGGTTACCAAACTTTCAATTGCATAAGCCTGATGCATAAATTTTGAAGAACAAAGAAACCCCCAAAGTACTTGACAAAACCCATAAATATATACCTTAGACATCTGCTTCCATAAACATCTCTTTCATGAGAGAGACTTTTTTCTTTTCACGTTAACTTTAATACAAGTAATTTTCAACTATATTCAATGTATGTTCCAGCATGACTGAAAACACCCACCTTAGGCTGTATTTACACTGAAAAGATACCACATTACTATTTAATGTTCCATAATAAAAACAAAGTAGATTAATTTAGTGTGAAGACATTGTTATAGATTTTCATTATCTAACTATATCTGAGCTGAATGGCATTTCTTTCCCATTAACTCTTTCCCATTAAAGCATATTTCGTTCTCAAAATGATTAAAATGATGGAAGTCCATGTAAATGAATCCTTAACCTTGAAGTTATGAGGGGAGAACCATATGGCTCAGATGAATACCTAAACAAAAGGGTTCCAGAATTTCAGGACTAATTTGTTGGGGCGGGAGGGGGGGGGGGAGCGGGGGCAAGGGAAGGGATTCCTGTTTATAGAAAAAACAAGCATTTTAAAATGTGTTGTGCCTAACAATCATATCCATGGTTGTGAATACATGTATTTCTAAAAATGTATTCAAGGAGAACCTTAAGATACTCTTGAGCTTTCAGAAATAACGGTATTGCTTTCAATTAGGCCATCCCAACACATTATCATTTATTTATATTACCAGTAAAATTTTGAGACCATTGTTGAGAAAGGGATTGCAATGTATTATAAGATGTAGAAAAGACAATTTCTGCTCCTCAGTGAGTCTATGGGTAATTTCAGACGTGAATGGGCCCGGAGGCCCGCCATGCTGAACCCCAGACTGGGATTCAACTTGGATTCTGGTCTGTGATCAGGTCGTCCATCCTTTAGACGTGTTGCCTGATTGCTAACAGGGATCAGGGAGGGGGCGGGGCTGTGCGGCATGACGTGCGGCATGACGTGCGGCTGCACAGCCCCACCCCCCTGTGCTCCCCCAACCGCCCGGCCTTGGGGAGACAGGCGGGCGCAGCGGCCAATCAGGTCGCTTCCCCGATATCGTATCGCTGGCGGGGCGACAATCCAGGATGGGCCAAAGGTAACACACGTTACTTTTGGCCCATCCCAGATCGTGGCCACTGTAACCACGGTTCTCGACCTCCAGCTGGCCGGAGATCGAGAACCATGGTCAAGCTTGATACTGGCTAGAGGTTCACCGTGGTGAACTTCTGGCTGGGACCAAACTGACATTAATGGAAACGCCACCACCACAGGGAATCCACTGGGGTTCACTGTGGTGAAAGGCATTTTCGTCACGTCTGAAATTACCCTATGACTCAAACAGGAGAAAGGCCTGGAGAAAATGTTTTGTTCTATTTGGGATACACAACCCAGGAATCCACGAAGAGATGGGAACTTTGGGGATGCCTGCATCCTAGCCAACCAATCCAGCCCAGATCTATGTGGTGTGGAGCGAATCTTCCACCTCCACAAACTACAGAAAAGCTGCATCATTCACTGGGAAGGAAAGCTCAGCCCAGGTGTAGCAAGCTGTAGAATCAAGCAATGGACATGTGATGCTATGCTCCATATCTACCTTGCACTCCCCATTTGTCCATGGGAACTCCCCTGTATGAGAAGGGGGAACAGATGACCTGGTTATATTTCACAGAAGATGTGGCTATCTACCTTATGCTGCACCCATTTCTAAGCACCCCACTAATCAAGAGGGTGGATTCCTTAAGAACATAAGAAGTGCCATACTGAGTCAGACCAATGGTCCATCAAGCCCAGTATCCTGTCCTCCAACAGTGGCCAATCTCAATCCCATGGGAGAAGAGCCAACAGTCACAATGGGCAATCCATTCCCCATTGTTCACTCCCAGCTCCTGACAGTAAGTAGTTCATCCTGTACGCTACTCAGTTAATAGCCATTAATGGACCTACTCTCCAAGAACTTATCCAGTCCTTTTTTAAACCCAGCTATGCTACTGGCCTTGACAATGTCCTCTGGCAACAAATTTCATAAGTTAATTATGGGTTAAGTGAACAAGTACTTCCTTTTATTTGTTTGAAATCTGCCAGCAGCTACTTTCATGGAGTGTCTCCTAGTTCTAGTACTATTTGAGAGGATAAATAACCGTTCCCTATCTACTTGTTCCACACCACTCAAGATTTTATAAACCTCATCATATCCCCTCTCAGTCTTCTCTTCTCAATGCTGAAGAGGCCCAACTTGTCAAGGCTCTCTTTGTACAGAAGCCGTTCCCTACCCTTTATAATTCTCGTTGCCCTTCTCTGTACCTTTTCTAGTTCAGCGATGTCTTTTTTGAGATGGGGTGACCAGAATTGCACACAATATTCCAGGTGCGGTTGCACCATTGATTTGTATAGAGGCATTATGACATCCTCAGTTTTATTCTCTATCCCTTTGCGAATAACTCCTAACATTCTGTTTGCTTTTTTGACTGCTGTTGCACACTGGGCTGAGGATTTCAGTGTATTCTCCACAATCACTCCCAGATCCTTTTCCTGAGTGGTTGCTGCTAGCTTAGCACCCAGCACTGTGTACTCATAGTTTGGGTTATTTTTCCCAATGTGCATCACTTTGCATTTGTCCACATTACATCTCAACTGCCATTTACATGCCCAGGCACCCAGTCTCGTAACATCCTGTTGCAGTTCTTCACAGTCTGCTCGTGTTTTAACTACCTTAAGTAACCTGGTGTCATCTACAAATTTAATCACCTCACTCTTAACACCTTTTTCCAGATCATTAATGAATACATTAAACAGTACCGGTCCCAATACAGATCCCCGGGGCACACCACTTTTTACATCTCTCCATTGTGAAAACTGACCATTTAGTCCTACTCTTTGCTTCCTATCCTTTAACCAGTTACCGATCCATAGTAAGACACTACCTTCTATCCCATGACTTTTTAATTTTCTCAAGGGACCTTATAAAATGCTTTCTGGAAATCCAGGTACACTATGTCTACTGGGACTCCCTTGTCCACGTGCTTATTTACACCTTGCACCCAATAATGCAACATCTCTGTGTTCTGTTACTGGAGCAAACCTTAGGTGGTTTGTGCTGAATGCAGGTCTCCTGTGTCTTAGTTCATCATCCTAAGACATATGAGAATGCACATCATAGTCCTAGGGTGAGAAAGAAAACCAAGGACTTATGAAGACTGCAAGTTGTGCACACTAATGAAATATGGCAAATATCCCCAAGTTATTCATTCTAATACTAAGGGTAAAATCAATTCATTGGGTGAAAACAGATGTAACTGAGCCAGGGAACCACCTAGATGTCTGTTCTTCGGCCACCAGATGTTAGCCTGGAATGTGTCCCCAGGCTAGCAGCTAGCCTGGAATGTGTCCCCTGGATGATCCCAGGTGCAAATCCTAGGCTAAGGGTTGCCCACATGGGCCAATTCAGACCACAGCATCTGTTTGGCCCCATCATCTCCACCACAGGGTGGGAGAATAGAGATGTGAAGGCCCAGAAAAAAATTGGGTTTTTTCATTCTTTTCCTGAGGACTTTCCCGCCCCCCCCCCCAAAATTGAAAATATTAGGAAAAAATAAAAAAACCTCTTATGAAATATTTCTGTTTAGAATGATGAATACAATGTTTAAGACAAGGTGTTAATATATTGCTACCCTTTACTCCCCAAAAATAATTTCTAAGTACTAACTATGAAATAGGAAGACTTTTATGTAAGACAGGAAGACTAATTCCTGTACACCGAGGACAAGCAGTACAGTACAACTCTCAAATGCAAGAGCAAGATGCATTTCTGCTCACAGGGGGCACTGCCATTTTCACAAGAGAAGGAAGAAGGATTCAGTGCCTTCTTTGCTTGTGGACTTCTTCTATTGTTGGATTTTGATCTAAAGGTTGGTGGATCTGATCCTGTCCTCCTGACTAGGCGTCAAAGGACTGGGAGTGGACACTGGCAACAGCATCCATTCATTCCTATAGAGCAGGGGTGGGGAACCTTTTTGCGATCAGGGGCCGGATTGTTGGTCTCCAAACATGCCGGGGGCCGCATGTCTAACTCAATTAAAAAAAATAATTTTAACCAATTAAAAATTAATTAAAATCAATTAAAACAATTTAAAATTTAAAGTAATTAAAATTATTAAAATATTCACACACACACACACACGCACACTCAAAAACTAAGACACAGACAGAGTAGTCAAACAAACACACACACACACACACAGACACACACACACACACACCTGCATGTACCTGTGGTTTATTTATTTATTTATCTATAACAAACATTTATATCCCGCACCCTCCTGCACATCGGCAGCTCGCGGCGGTGAACAACATAACACATAATATAAATAATATAATATAAAATCCATTTAAAATACTAAATATATTTTATATACTAAAAATACTAAAAGGCAGAAATACTCAAAGGCAAAATACCTCCCCAAAACAAAACAAAAACACTCCCCGAAATCACCCCCTCCCCAAAGGCCTGGCAGAACAACCAGGTCTTACAGTATCTTTGGAAAGAGGGGAAGTCTGGGGCTAGGTGGGCCTCCATCAGGAGGGAGTTCCACAGCCTAGATGCAGCCACCAAGAACGCCCTCTCCGCTGTCACCACCCAAGATAGCCGGGGGACCTCGAGTCGGGCGCCCATGGCCAACTGCAGGGGCCACGAAATGACTTGGGCCTGAGGCAGTCTCGCAGATAAGCAGGACCAAGCCATTTAGGACTTTATAGATCATCAACAACACCTTGAATTGGGCCCGGAAGACAACAGGCAGCCAGTTCAGAGAATGGAGCACAGGTGTAATGTGCTCGCAGCATCCTGTCCTTGTTAGGAGACAGGCTGCCACATTTTGCACCAGCTGCAGCCTCCAGACCATCTTCAGGGGTAGCCCCATGTAGAGCGCGTTACAGTAATCCAATCGAGAGGTAATGAAAGCATGGATGATGGTGGCGAGATCCGAATCTGAGACATACGGCCACAACCGTTGCACCAGATGTAATTGGCGGAATGCTCCTCTCGCCACAGCCTCCACACCTGACAATCCAGGCGGAGCTGCGGGTCGAAGAGCACCCCCAGCCTATGGACCTGAACGGCCAGAGGGGGGAGACCCCATCAATGATGGGAGCCACCACCCCCTCAACTCTACCCACCAACATCACCTCCGTCTTGTCGGGAATCAGCCTCAAACAGCTCGCCCTCATCCAGTCCCCCACAGCTGCCAAGCACTGGGTAAGCAGTGCACGGAGATTGCCGGGCCTGAGTCTCCAGAAAACGAGAGGTAAAGTTGTGTATCATCGGCGTACTGATGACACTGCATGCCGAACCCTCTCATGACCTCACCCAATGGTTGCATATACACGTTGAACAGGAGAGGGGACAGAATAGAACCCTGCGGGACTCCATACGTGAGGCCCCGGGGAGATGACGTACATTCCCTGAGAACCACCCGCTGAGTTATTCTGGCCAGGAATGAGTGGAACCATTCAAGAACAGTTCCACTCAGCCTGGTCCTGCAGCCTTGTCACCAACATCTCATGATCAACGGTATGAAACACTGCCAACAGATTCAATAAAATTAAAACAGATGATCTGCCTTGATCCAATTCATGGCATAGGTCATCAACTAAGGCCACAAGTGCAGTCTCCGTGCCAAACCCAGGACAGAAATCAGACTGCAAGTGATCAAGAAAACTGACCCTGTCCAGATGCCGCTGTAGCTGCCGGGCCACCACCGATTCAATAACCTTCCTTAAAAAGGGAAGGTTAGAGACTGGCCAATAGCCGACCAGGGAGGCAATGTCCAAAGATGGCTTCTTGAGAAGAGGCTGCACCACCCTTTAGCGGTGGTTGAGTCCCACAGCTCAGACACAGGGGTGGGGGGACCGCACAGAAGGAGCACAGCGGCTCCTGAGGTGAGTGCTGCCTCAGATCAGAGGTGCACTGAAACCTCCTCCACCGGAATGGCTTGTTTGGGGACCTGGCAGGGATGCCTGCCGTATGGGCAGCCGGGAGGGAGCCACTGGGGATGGAGCAGCTGCTCCCATTGCAAGCCGAGCTGGCAGGACCGGACACATGTGAGATTTTGATTATTGTGTGCGGTCTGCAAAGGCCCACTTGGGCCACAGCAAGCCGGGCAATGGGCCGCACACAATGGGGAAGGGCTTAGAAGTCAACCGGCCATGGTAAGTGGCCTGCGGGTCGAAAGTCCCCCCACCCCCACTGTAGAGATTAGAAACAAGGAGCTTATTGCTTTGCTTGCTCAAAAGCCTCAGGAGAGGAGACAGAGCAAGTCTAAAGGTTTTGGAGCTGGAAGGAACCTGCTCCTGGCCCTGTGACCTTGTACAGAAGTACAGAAGCAGCACAAAGGAGCTGAAAGAAAGTATACTTTACTGAAAGGTAAGAGTTTAAATTTCTCTGAATTCAGTATATTAAACTATATTTTAGCTGCATTCGTATATTTTCATAACCTATGCAATTCATAATTGAATTCCTACTAATCTGATGTTTTGTGACAAATCACCCAACCTTAGCAGTGAGGTGAGGCCTGCAGGGCAGGGAAGTTGTTCACTCTGAGGAAGCCTCTCCTCTATCCATTACTAAATTTGTACATGCTGTAGTTTAGTGTTATATATGCAAGCTAGCCACTAAATTACATTTTTACTTTTTCTCTCTCAGCAAAATGGTGTGACCAACTTCTAGTATATGGAAGCATTTCCACAGTGCAAGTTATTCTGAGAAAAAAAAATGTGATTTGCAAATACTGTCAAATGAAATATGCATTTCCAAATGCTACTAGGATGACCAAACACATCCTTGTATGCAAGAAGTGTCCTACAGACATTAAAAAATCCTGCATGGGTGTAAGTGAGGAGGAGGTAGATCATGATGATGAAAGTGCAAGTAGCTCTTTCCAACCTTCTCCATCCAAAAGCCCTCCTGCTGCTGCTGCTGCTTGTTCTATATCAGCATCACAAAGGGTTGCCCAATCAACATCCTCAAGTAACCAAACATTGCAACCAATATACAAAAGCCTGTACCAATATTTAGTAATTACCGTGTGGCGTTCCGCAGGAATCGATCTTGTCTCCATTATTATTTAACATCTATATGCAGCCCTTGGGGGAGGTCGTGAGAGGGTTCGGGGTGCGATGTCACCAGTATGCTGATGATACTCAGCTGTACCTCTCGTTTTCTACCGACCCAGACCCTGCTGTCTCGGTGCTATCCCAATGTTTGGAGGCCGTGGCGGATTGGATGCGACGGAGCAGACTGAAGCTCAACCCAGATAAGACGGAGGTTATGGTGGTGGGGAGGGCGAAGGGGGTGGTGGCCCCCCTGATTGGGGGGGTTTGCCCCCCTGTAGCTCAGCAGGTCCGGAGTCTGGGGGTCATATTGGACGCAGACCTGCGGCTGGAGCGGCAGGTGGAGGCAGTCGCTAAGGCTGCCTTCCGCCAGCTTTATCTGGTACGTAGGCTGCGTCCGTATGTCTCTGGCCCGGACCTGGCCTCCCTCATCCATGCCTTCGTCACCTCGCGGCTCGACTACTGTAACGCGCTCTACGTGGGGCTTCCCTTGTTCTTGGCCCGGAGGCTGCAGCTGGTGCAGAATGCGGCGGCCCGTCTTCTTACGGGGACGGGTCGCCGGGAGCACATTACACCGGTGCTCCGAGCGCTGCACTGGCTGCCGATAGTGTGCCGGGCCAGGTTCAAGGTCCTAGTAATGATCTATAAAGCCCTATACGGCCTTGGCCCCTCTTACCTTAGGGACCGCCTCGCCCTTCGCGCCCCGGAACGACTCCTGCGGTCTGCCGGGGGTGCCCTCCTGGAGGTCCCCCGTGTTAAGCGGGGGGCCACGATGGAGCGGGCATTCTCGGTGGTAGGGCCGCGGCTGTGGAACTCCCTTCCGGAGGAAGCTCGCCTGGCCCCAAGCCTTTTGACATTTCGGCGGAACTGTAAGACCTGGCTGTTTGCCCAGGCCTTTGGGAGGGAGGGGGGGGGGGTTTTTAATCCCCCACCTGTATATTTATTTTTATACCACCCTGTTTTATTGATATGTTTTATAATTGTATTTTAAATGTTTTAAATGGTTTTTATTGTTGTTAACCGCCCCGAGCTGCTGTGCAGGATGGGGCGGTATAAAAATCTACTAAATAAAATAAATATACTAAATAAATATACAGTCTATATAGAAAAGACTCTCAATAGCTTCATTTGTAGACAAGATGACACCTGAAGATCAGGAAATATTCGACCAAGCTCTTGCAAGAGCAATATATTCTTCTGGAACGCCACTGTCAATAGCTGAAAATGCGTACTGGCAGGAAGCTTTTAAATTACTAAGACCATTGTACCATTTGCCCAGCCAACATTGTTTGAGCAAGCCTCTTTTAGAGTCAGAATATGAATGTGTAATGCAATCTGTGCAAGGAAAAATCAACGAAGCACTGTGTCTTATAGTACTTACAGATGGATGGAGAAATGGAATCATAACCTTTGTGATGACAACACCTCAACAAGTTTTACACAAACATTGAAACATGAGAGAACAGGCATACTGCAGAGTATATCAGTAGTAAAATATGTTAATTCCTAGAGAAGATTGGGAGTGGTAAAGTATTTGCTTTGCTAACTGACAATGCAAGTAACATGAAAGCAGCATGGGAGATCATAATGGATAAATATCCACATATTGCTGCAATAGGATGTGCATCCTATGGGCTAAACTTGTTTCTTAATGACATCATGAAGTTGGACACTGCAAAAGATCTATACAAGAGCAAAAGAAGTTATAAAACGTGTAAAAGCTACTCATATTGTAGCTGCAGTCTTTAAGAAGCAGCAGGAAGAAAAGAATGCAAAGAATAAAACAGTGACGCTCAAACTCTGTAGTAAAACTAGATGGGGTGGAGTGATGATCTCATGTGAAAGTTTATGAAAAAACAAAGAAACTCTTCAAGAAACAGAGGATCTTAAAGTACCCAGAAGTGTAAGGAACACTGTACTTGAGGAAGATGTCTTCTGGGTTCAGCTGTAGAACTCCCTGAAGATTCTAAAGCCAATTTCCTTCAGCAATCACTGCATCTGACTCAGACAGTGCACTTTTGTCAGATATTCCTTACTAAATGGCCCAGATAAAATCAACTGTTTTTGAGAATCTAAGTGTACCTCCGCTTACAAGTACAAAAGAAAGAAAAGTGAAAGACTTTATTAACAGACAGGAAGAATTTTGTTGCCAATCAATTCATGCTGCTGCAAATCTCTTGGATCCAAGATTCAAAGGCAGAAATGTTAGTGATGATAGCACTGCTACTGCATTTGACTGGATTACAAAACAAGCAACACACTTAGGTTTTGATGTTCGAAAGGTACTTTCAAATGTTTCAGAATACAGAACATCTTCAGGTATTTGTTTCAGAAATGCAGTCTGGGACTCTGCCAAGCATATCCCTCCTGCAACATGGTGGCAAAACCTTTGCATGATGCAGCCTTTGACTCCTCTTGCTTCTTGCCTGCTTCAGATTCCTCCAGCTTCTGCAGCATGTGAAAGAAACTGGTCTATGTCTGGAAATACTGGGTATTTTCAGACGTTACGAGATCACGCTCAACCACAGACAATCCCCTGTGGTGGGGAATGGTCCCGTAACAACTGTTTGATCCCCGCCAGATGTTCACCACAGTGAACCACCGGCGGGGATCAAAATAACCACACTTTCGAGGATGGTCGGGGAACCATCTCTGAAAGCAAGGTCAAAGTGATTCCCACCGGTGGTGACCACCCGACGGGAATCACGTTGTGCCCTCAACAGACGTGATGTTACCACGCTCAACCACGGTGGGATTCACCATGGTTGAGCGTGGTAACGTCTCATCTGGCCCCTGACCATGGCCCTGAATCGGCAGTCATGCTCGCCGCCAATTCTGGGTCATGGTCAATACCCTGGGGGGTGGGCAGGCGCTGCGGCCACATTGGTTGTGGCGCCCGCCCGTCTCCCGGAGGGCGGGCGACCTCGGAAGCGTGGGGGGTTCTGCCACGCAACCCCGCCCTCTCCCTGATTCCTTGGCGGAATCTGCTGGCTCATCTGTTGACGGGCCGGTTCGATTCCCCCGGGGAATCATTTGGGTGATTCTGTGATGGGGCCAATAGGGCCCCCATCATGTCTGAAATCACCCACTCACACCAAATCAAGAATAGACTAACATGTGAAAGAGTATAGAAGCTTGTCTCAATCCAGGCAAAACTTCTGTTTTCAGAAGTCTATGCAGATGATAAAAATGAAGGATCAGAAGAATCAGAAACTACTGATAGTTATAGCTCAGAATACGAGACTGATTAGACAAAGTTTCATGTGGCAAAATTTGTATTCAATGAGACTTATTCCCCCCCCCCCTTTTTTTCTCAGCTCTTTCTCTAAAAATTAGGCTCTCTGTATCTGCTTGACACTGTGGAGGAGACTATGTCCAGACTCCAGAATACATAATAAACGTCTTTGTTTTACTATAATGTGGATGGTTTCTTCTATTTTCAACTTTAATTTTTGCCTGCTTCTCATAAACTGGCAAAAACTAAGAGATGCTAGGTTCCTTAGAGTTCAGCAGCTTGTAGCTCCATTTGTAACAAAAATAAAAACATTTTAAAGTAACAATTAGTAAATTTGTAATTATTGTCTGAATAAACTATACTTTTAAATTTAATAAATATACCAAAGATGATAATTTTATGAGCAAACCAAGCATACATAATACATTTTATGTTAAGGGGAATGTTGTCAACAACAACAAGTTTATTGATTAGCAAATTTGCTATTATCAACACATACACCGCATAAAATTTTAACACAAAATAAAAGATAAAATAGAGTAAAATAGAACATAGTCAAATTTGACCATAAAATTCTGGTCCTGTACACTCCAATAAGCCAGTTAAGCCAAAAAATCTGGTATCTACATATCTCTGCGATCACGCTATACATTCCGCAAGAACATAGCGACCAGTTTAATTTCTGAAACATCGGCAGTCGCTACTAATGTGACAAAGATATCCTCTGGATCATGCTTATCGAGGGGAATCAAATCGACTATCCACTGCTCTCTAAGAGTCTCATACTGTGGGCAAAGGAGCAGAACATGCGGGAGCGTCTCCACTTTATCAGGGCACCATCTGCAGATTCTCACCTCCCTCGGTATTAACTCTCTTCTTCCCAAAACTTCGTTGGTCTCAAATAGGTCAAAACGCAGGAGCGTTACTAATCTCCGAAGGCCGGGATCTTGGATTTGAGTTAAATAAAGCTCCAAACCAAATGCCGTTTTGACCTTCATATAATGGTGCGCAACTTTGCATCTAGAGAGGAGATCCACATCCTTAAGCTGGGCCCACTCTTTAACCCTTATTGCGAGCTCGCATTTAGAAAGACTTGCGGCTGGCATGCCATCCTCCTCTGTCGGTAGGGCAATGTCAGCTGTTAATTTTTAAACGTGTCCAAGCCACGAATATTGTCGGGTCCCCTGATGATCCTTTTGCTCCACACACACCCCCGCTGTAAAGAGAACTGCTGGGAGACTCTGCCTCCTACACCCAATCTCACGACCGCCCTAGCATCCTGATGTAATTTGATAAGCAGCTCCAGCAATCCCTCGGGGATCCCCATCTTCTTCAATTTGGCCCATAACCGGTCTTAATATATTACTACCCTTTACTCCCCAAAAATATTTTCTAAGTAATAACTATGAAATAGAAAGACTTTTATGTAAGACAGGAAGACTATGGAAGACAGGAAGACTAATTCCTGTACACCGAGGACAAGCCGTACAGTACAACTCTCAAAGGCAAGAGAAAAATGCATTTCTGCCCACAGGGGGCACTGCCATTTTCACAAGAGAAGGAAGAAGGATTCAGTGCCTTCTTTGCTTGTGGACTTCTTCTATTGTTGGATTTTGATCTAAAGGTTGGTGGATCTGATCCTGTCCTCCTGACTAGGCGTCAAAGGACTGGGAGTGGACACTGGCAACAGCATCCATTCATTCCTATAGAGCAGGGGTGGGGAACCTTTTTGAGGTCAGGGGCCGGATTGTTGGTCTCCGAACATGCTGGGGGCCGCATGTCTAACTCAATTAAAAAAAATAATTTTAATCAATTAAAAATTAATTAAAATCAATTAAAACAATTTAAAATTTAAAGCAATTAAAATTATTAAAATATTCACACAAGCACACACACACACAGAATATTCACACACACACACACACACACACTCAAAAACTAAGACACAGACAGAGTAGTCAAACAAACATACACACACACACACACACACAACTGCATGTACCTGTGGTTTATTTAATTTATTTATTTATATCTATAACAAACATTTATATCCCGCACCCTCCTGCACATCATAACACATAATATAAATAATATAATATAAAATCCATTTAAAATACTAAAAATATTTTATATACTAAAAATACTAAAAGGCAGAAATACTCAAAGGCAAAATACCTCCCCAAAACAAAACAAAAACACTCCCCGAAATCACCCCCTTCCCAAAGGCCTGGCAGAGCAACCAGGTCTTACAGTATCTTTGGAAAGAGGGGAAGTCTGGGGCTAGGCGGGCCTCCATCAGGAGGGAGTTCCACAGCCTAGGCGCAGCCACCAGAACGCCCTCTCCACTGTCCCCACCCAAGATAGCCGGGGGACCTCGAGTCGGGCGCCCACGGCCAACTACAGGGGCCATGAAATGACCTGGGGCCTGAGGCAGTCTCGCAGATAAACAGGACCCAAGCCATTTAGGGCTTTATAGATGATCAACACCACCTTGAATTGGGCCCGGAAGACAACAGGGCAGGCAGCCAGTTCAGAGAATTGAGTACAGGTGTAATGTGGTTGCGGCATCCTGTCCTTGTTAGGAGACAGGCTGCCACATTCTGCACCAGCTGCAGCCTCCAGACCATCTTCAGGGGTAGCCCCATGTAGAGCGCGTTACCGTAATCCAATCGAGAGGTAATGAAAGTATGGATGATGGTGGCGAGATCCGAGTCTGAGACATATGGCCACAGCCATCGCACCAGATGTAATTGGCGGACTGCCTAAACCAAGTATACATAATACATTTTATGTTGTTAAAGTAGCAAAGTGAATTTAGATCTGTAAAGGGTGCTAAGAAAGTATTACGTATATTTCAATTTTCCCCCAAATTTCCATTTTTTACTGAAAAACCTCAAGAAAATGACAGGTTTTTCCCCATGGCTTCAAAATTTTCACATCTTTAGTGGGGGCCAACATGGTTTCCCATCATAGTGGGAGGCAGGGTGCTGGGTGTAAGGCAGCGTGACCTACCCACACATGTTGCCCCCTCACCATCTGGGATGTCCTGGAAGTGGGATGGATCTCCAGCTGTGGGCATGTTTGGGGTATCCCTCTCCAACCTGGAGAGTGGTGGCCACTACTTCCCACCCCAAGGACCCGCCGTGCCACCCTCACGTTTGTTTTCACCCATAGTCTCTGTCGGGTGGATAACATGCATGGCAGAAAAATTCCTAAACTACATTTTATTGCAGAATTGGTTTACATCCAGATGTCCATGTGCTCCTAACATTGGCAGAAATATGCCATTCTCCAGTAAGGTATATTATTTCTCAAAGGCAAGGTGAAGGAAAGCAGATTATTTTGATTCATCCCACCCATAACTGCTAATCATTTTGGTACTTATTAATGTATAAAATATATTCTTCCATTGAGAATGAGATGGTGGTGTGTCACACCTATTGGTACAGTCAATGCAGAGCCATCAGGGAGATAGGAAGATATTAGTCTTTTATAAAAAGTATTATATATACCAAGTATTTTATATACTTTTACAAAAGTGTTTTATGAAAAAGACACACAGCTTGCCAATGGAAAGTTTACAAATCAAACACTTGCCATTAAGTCTATCAGGTGGGTCCTTTATATGCATGGATTTGGGTTGGCAATTTGTGCAAGATATTTGATTCACTATCTTGTGCAAAACCACAGGAAGTTGTATCCATACTCTTCACACATCATTATGCCACAATTTTAAAGATTTAATTATTCAATACAAAAGAACTAAAAGGGAGAAAATTACTTGGAAAACCACATTTTGAAGAGCTGTCCAACTTTGTCCTCTTGATCTGCTTGTACTCCCTGAAATCCACCTTAGCACTAGGGTCAGGAATGGGGTCGCTGAACAGCAGAGAGAATACTGTCTATGTATTTAGAGTTGAGATGAGAACGACTGTTCCTGTACTGTTGGGAAATATCTACCTTTCAGGAGCACAGTTCATTGGTATTTCCATGCTTCCACTGTTGTCAAGATCAACACCTGTGATTGTCCACCTTTTTTGTGCTGTTTTTTTGGTAATTTTTGGTCATTTTATTTGGTCATTTCCCAGCATTTTACAACAGCTTCCAGCATCAGAATGCAGAAAACTAGGGCTAACCTTTGAAATACACCAATAAAAACACAGTTTACAAGGACCAATAAGGGAAATTCCCCTGCTAAGCACCCCTGTGTGCTGCGGGGGGCCTTTGTCCCCACTTCACTCAGGGGAGAAGTCAAAATGGTGTGGGGGGGGGAGACGGGGTGAGTCTTTTCCGCTGGTTGGGGAGCGGTCGGACTGGCTGCAGCTTGCAAACTGCATCCCTCTGGGGATGCAGTTTGCTTTGGGTAGTCTCAGTGCCGTTGCGCTGCATCGATTGGCCGGTTTGAGGCCATGTGATAGTGGAGCGTGCTGCGCAGCTCTCATTAGGCTGGCAGCGTGTGGACCAACAGGACGTGTGCAGCCAGGCGCAGCAAAGGGGGCTGATCCAGGCCTTGGGAGCTTCTCTCTATCTTCCCCCCCCTTTGCAGATTTTGCGAGGCTACTGTGGCGGTGACAGAGGGGCTTGAGGACGTGGTTGCAGGCTGAAGAGTGACAGTAAAGGCTAAGTTCTCAGGCAGCATTAAGGAAAGGACTAGCTAAAATGTGCATTTCCCAGGCTTGGGATATCAGGTTGGGGGGTTGGTATGGGCAGGAGTAAGGGCCCGGGGGTGGGTGGGTGTCAAGAAACCCATGAGTGGGGGCCAAAAGGCTGCTGGCAGGGGAATGGGGGGGGCAGATGGAGGACTGCTGACCTTCCAACCCTGGCACAGTTGGGGGTTCAGGGCGCTAATGATAGTCTGATGCATGTGGGGCCTGGCTTCCTCGATGGGCAGAGGGTGGCTGAGCTGGCATTCCACACAGCTTGTGAAGGTGGCCCTAGGCAGCATGCGGCTGTTGCTGGGCAGTTTAGTGATGCGGTCCCCTCTGGTGAGGCTGCAAGGGCAACACAGGCTGTAATGGCGAGGCAGGCTCCAGGTGGGCTAAGGGGCCAGGAGGATCAAGGGATTGCACTATTGCAGTCCCTTGCAGACAGGATGGATGCGTGGGATGGGGTCATGGGCAGGCTGGCTGCAGTTGGCACGAGGGGGCTGGAGTGAGGGCCTGATCGGTGTGCAACTGGGGCTGGCGGTTTGAGTGATTCTGCCTGTGTTTTACCTCAGCCTAGTGAGCATGCTGCTCTGATACCTGCAGCAGCTGGTGCAGGAACCGGTGAAAATAACCTGGTGGTGAAGCAACTTGCACAGAAGGTGGACCGGATAGAACAACAGATTGCCAGGATTGCGGCATTCATTGAGGCTGGTGGCTGGCCTGTGGCAGGGAGTGTGCCTCCTGTCGTAACGGCGCAGGTTTCACCGGTGCAGATGGCCCCAATAGCGGAGGACAGTGAGTATCTGGATTTATTTATTATTATTATTATTATTATTAACAAACATTTATATAGCGCCAGCAGTGCACCTGGCACTTTACAAAGTAATAAAATAGACACGGTCCCTGCCCCTAGGGCTTACAATCTGAGAGAGGAGCTGGGGGAGAGACTTAGAAAGGGGATCAGAGGGAGAGACAAGGGATCTAACATTCATGAAGATGCGAGGTCTCACGTGCACGTACTTGGCTTGGTTACGATGAGAATGACCATGTTGCAAGGATAAGGGTAAACCGATCGTAGGTATAGGAATAGTGGCTCAGCAGGATAAAGAGTCAGACAGAGCAGAGCGAAAGAGGTGAGTTTTAAGGAGAGATTTGAAGGTATGAAGGGAGGGGGCAAGGCGGATGTGGACAGGGAGGGAGTTCCAGGCATGGGGGGCAGCAAGTGAGAAGGGACGAAGGCGCTTAGGGGAGCAGGGAAGGCGTGGAAGGGTGAGAGAAGGGACAGAGGAGGAGCGAAGTGCACGGGCTGGAGTATGGAGGGCGATAAGTGCAGAGAGGTAGGGGGGAGCAAGGTTGTGAAGAGCTTTATAGGTGAAGACTAGGAGCTTGTGCAGGATTCGTTCAGGAAGGGGAAGCCAGTGAAGCGAAGAGAGGAGGGGCTGCACATGGTCGAAGCGACTGGCGAGGTAGATGACCCTGGCAGCAGAGTTTTGGACAGAGATGAGGGGAGAAAGGTGAGACCGGGGAAGGCCAGTGAGAAGGAGGTTACAGTAATCGAGGCGAGAGATGACCAGAGCATGAACAAGAGTTTTGGCAGACGAGACAGAGAGAAAAGGGCGAATCTTAGCAATGTTATGGAGGGAGAAGCGACAGGATTTAGCAACAGAGTCAATGTAGGGTTTAAAAGAAAGGGCTGAGTCAAAGATGAAGCCTAGGCTACGGGCTTGGGGGACAGGCAGGATGGTGACTCCATCAATAGTTATTGACAGTGAGGAAGGAGAGGAAGGATGAGGGGGGAAGATAAGGAGTTCAGTTTTAGCCATGTTGAGTTTGAGTTGACGTTGAGACATCCAGGTAGAGATGTCAGAGAGACAGTTGATGAGACGAGCTTGAACAGAGGGAGAGAGAGAGGGAGTAGAGAGATAGAGTTGAGTGTCATCAGCATAGAGGTGGTATTGGAAGCCATGGGAGGCAATGAGTTTGCCTAAGGATGAGGTATAGATCGAGAAGAGGAGAGGGCCAAGAACAGAGCCTTGAGGAACACCAACTGAGAGGGGGAAGGAGGAGGAGGTGGAGTTGGAGAGAGACACATTAAAGGAGCGGTCAGAGAGGTAGGAGGAGAACCAGTTATGGACAGAGCCACAAAAGCCAAGGGAGTGAAGGGAATCCAGCAAGAGTGAGTGGTCAACAGTATCGAAGTCAGCAGAGAGATCAGGGAGGAAGTAGATGGAAGTAGATCTGGATGGAAGTAGATGGCTTAATGATGGGTCTGGAGAGCCGCAGATGTGTGAGAGTAGCTGTGGGGTGCGGGCACTGACTGCTTCGAGCCAGGCGTTGTCCCCACAGGCTGGGGAGAGTACGGTAATGGCTGTTGGGTTGTCGACACAGCTGCAAGGGGGCGGAGTTGTGACAATGGGGCAAGCTTGACAGGGTCAATTGCGTGTGCAGCAGGATCCAAACCACTTTGTCTGGGTAGACAATGTGCGGTGCCCACAGGCGGGGGCTGCGGCTGCGAGTCAGTCTGGGAATGTGGGTAATGGACAGAGTCTGGTAGTACCAGGGAGTGGTGCTCAGGTTCAGCCCACTGGGGGGCCGTCAAGCAATCTGGAGGATGCAGGGATGGCGGCACAGTCAGAGAAAGAGGTCCCTTCTCTGAGAGGTGGTTACGCCAGGGTTTCTGCACCCTTTGGGGTGCATTTGATGCAAGCCACGTGAGAAAAAATCTGGAAGGGGGTGTACATTGATTTATTTGCCCTGCTCTTTTGTGATCCTATCCCTGATCCTAATGCAAAGCAGGAACCTAGGGAATATGAAAAGGCAAAGCGAAGGAAGGTTGATAGGAATTGGGCAAACTGGGAGTCGGCATTTATCATTTACGCCGGGGTAATTATGCAGGCGTTTCCCGAAAGGGCGATAGCCCTATGGAAGTATTTTGATATTGTGAGGAGGGCGTACGTATTTGACGAAGGAGGGTTTTGGGTGGCTCAGATACGACGAGGCCTTCAGGCAAAACACGGCCATTGCACCGGATGTGTGATGGGATGTGAAAGACCATGATTTGTGGCTTGAATGCATCCAAGAGAAGGATGTGGCTGGGGCTGATAGTGGCCATGTTATTGTAAAGGGAGCTGGGCAACCGACTGATAATTTTTGGGGTGAGCCTAGCAAGAAAGGGAGCCAGTCGCTGGCATGCTGGGATTTTAATGATGGGTCCCGTTGTTCTCATGCCAACTGTAGGTTCAAACATATTTGCTTGCTGTGCAGCAGGCCTCATTCCATTGCCAACTGCCAGAGATGGAGGGATGGGGGTCAAAGGGGCAAGCGCCCCTTCCCGAATGGAGGAGACCGAGGTGGGGGTGCAGGACTGCGGGTTGTTAGAGCACCAACCCCAGTTAGATGGTAGGTACTCAGGGAATTGTTAAGGGGTTACCCACAGGTATGGGATGCAAGTTACATTGTTGAAGGTTTTCTTGTTGGTTTTGAGATTCTGTTTGAAGGGGAGCGGGTGCACGTGTTTGCTAACCTACCTGGGCATAGAGCTGGACTCAGTCAGGGAATTGTCGCGGTTACCCCAAGCTAAGATTCAGGATTTGCGGGTCGAGATAAGGGCATGCATGAAGAATGGTAAGGTTACATTGAGGTTTTTGCAATCCCTGCTGGGTAAGCTGAATTTTGCTTGCCGGGTTATTGCCCCGGGTAGGGCTTTCCTCTCTCGATTATATGCCAGGACGGCCAGGGGCTCACTTCCCCATCACCACATCAGAGTGACGAACGAGATGCGGGAAGATCTGGAGGTGTGCTTGGAGTTCTTGAGGACGCACAATGGGGTTAGCCTGTGGCATGACCTGTATCTGTTGGAAGCGGAGTTGCAGGTGCATTCTGATGCGGCTGGGGTGGTGGGCTTGGGGATTTATTTCCAGGGTGTCTGGTGTTCAGAGAGGTGGCCGGATCAGTGGCATGCATCAGACCTAACCTTTTTGGAGTTGTTTCTGATTGTAGTTGCGCTGCATGTTTGGGTTGACAGTTTTAGGGACAGGAAAGTTATGTTTTAGTGCGATAACATGGCCGTAGTGCAGGTGGTTAATTCTTTCTCCTCGAGATCAGAGAGTGTGATGCGGCTGGTGAGTGTCTTTGTACTGCGCTGTTTGAAGTTTAATATTCTGTTTTGTGCCAGGCACGTCCCGGGGAGTGAAGAACGAGATAGCTGATGCCCTCTCTCATTTACAGATGTGGCGTTTTGGGGAGCTTGCTCCCCAGGCAAGGAAGGAGCAGGACTTTGTGCCCAGGGAGTTATGGAGCCTTGGAAGTTAGAGCTGATGGACACAGTAAAGGGTTCTGTGTCTCCAGCGACATGGCTCATGTATGAGAGGGCGATCAAGGAATTCTGTGTGTTCGCTCGTGATAAGGAATGGCATGTGGTATTCCCGGTGCCTATACAGCAGCGGGTTCAGTTTGGTTTGGAATTGCGCAAGAGACGTTTGGTGGCCGGTACGATAGCGGCAAAGCGGTCGGCGTTGGCCTTTGTGTCAAAGATGTTTGGAGTACCGGAGTTGGAGCGGACGCCGGTGCTGAAAGCTATGATTGTCTCTTGGCAGAGGGAGGGCCGGATGCGGGCTGATAGCAGGGTTCCTTTGTCTCCAAAGGTCCTGGCGGATATTGTTGGGAAACTTGGTGAGGTCTGTGTTGATGCTGGGGAAGTTCGTCTGTTTAAGGCGGCATTTGTTTTAGCCTTTTTTGCAGCGCTAAGGGTTAGTGAATTGGTGGTGTAGGCCAGGTCTGACCCCTCTAGGTGGGAATTGCAGCTCAGCGATGTGACCATGGGGGGAGTAGGTATGGAGGTGTGCATCAGGCTTTCCAAGACTGATCAGTTAGGCAGGGGCTCGAGGGTTGCTCTGGCTAGGTCCGTCGAGCCTCTCATTTGTCCCATGGCATGTATGGAGGAGTATTTGAGGGTCAGATCTGCCACGCCTGGATCATTGTTCATGCACCAGTCGGGGCAGCCGTTAACTCATCAATTTATGGCAGTTTTTCGGTGTTGTTTGTGTTTGCTGGGGCTATCTGGGGTGGCTTTTAGATCCCATTCATTTCGAATTGGGGCAGCATTTTCTGCTGCTGCAGCTGGTTTGACTGATGGAGAAATTAAAAGGGTTGGGCGCTGGCGTTCTGGGGTTTTTAGAACATATGTGAGCCCGTTCCCGGCGCTATAGATACGTAAAGGGCTGTTGAGTAATGTTTTTTTCTTTTTCCCTTGTTTCTTTCAGGAGGCCAGCTGAATTATCGGAAAAAAGTAATTTGGATTTTGGGCCACAGTTTCATTTGTTGGGCTGAGAAAAGGGTTCAGGCAACTAGTTGGGGCACACAGCTCGGTTTGGCTGATAAAGCGGTCATGGTTTGGAAGGGCCAGAGTGGTATGCTGTGGCCCCAGTTGATGCCAATGGTCATGGGGTGGTTAGAAAGGCCTCCGCCTGATCTGATTTTGATCCATTTGGGTGAGAATGATTTCACCAGGGGATCTGGTTTGGATCTTTCAATTATGATTAGGCATGATTGGGTCAGATTGTGGGAGTTTTTCCCTCAGGCCACTCTGGTGTTCACTGAAATGTTGCAGAGAATCAGGTGGCCTGGGGTTATTAACCCAAGAGTGGTGGATAGAGCCAGAAAAAAGGTTAATGTCAAAATTAGGAAGTGGATAGGGCCGCATGTTTTTTTTTTGGTTTAATCACCCTGAAATTCGATGGACCAAACCCGAACTATATTGGCAGGACACCTATCTGAGATTGGTTTGGATTTGTATATTGGTAATATAAAGACCATGCTTCAAACATTAATTTAGAGAGTTTTTTGGATGTTAAGTAGTCAAATAGCTAAATTAGGGGGTGTTCAAGCAAGTGAAGCTGCTGAACTTTTGGTGGTTTTCAATACCATACAGTAAATTGGTAAGGGCTTTATAGCCTGGATACAGTGGAGGATGATCAGGATCATCCGGCATGGTGGAGCCGAAGCAAATTAGGGGATGGTAACCCCAGTTGACCCCAGGAAGGAAGGGGAGATGTTGTGGGTGTATGGGGAGGGATCCAAGCGGTTCCGAAATATGCATCAGCAACATCTGTCCTTCACGGAAATGGATCAATGCGGTCCATGGGAAGGGGATTGGACTGACATCTCCAATCCAAAAGATGGGAACTCTATGGTACTGAAAGAGGGGAGTGAAGAAAAATTTGGATTATAATGATTTGGTACGGTATAACGTTTTTGGTATAGGATAATGATTTGATATCACGTTAATTGGGAACAAATTAATTTGAATTTAATTGGCACGGTAATAATACAAATGAGATTAATTAGCTAATACTGGTTTTACTTCGCAAGGCGATGTTTTAAAGAATTCAATTCAGGCTAATTGGGCTTTGATCACATCCACCGCTCTTTAAGGTATTAGAGTGGATACATTTGGTTAATTGGTTTTGTTTTTCTTAACAGGTTAATTAAGATTGGATTCAATAAATACAGCTGCGGCCAGCTTTTACCCAATATCCTTCGTGTCTGTTCTTATTCCTAGTGCAGGGACAATGATAGAAATTATGTAGTGTAATTGCAATCATCCACAAGGAAGCAGCAGGTAAGGAATGTTATGTGGTGTGTTATTGCTCCCGCCTAGGAAGAATTACCAGACATGGCAATGGCACCAAACAATGGCAATTACCTAATGGGAACTAGCAAAAATAGTGAAAAAGCCAGGAAGTTTCCTGATTGCATAAGCACAGGCGAATGGTCCATTTCCAACAGAAAGAACATTTGCTGCGATTGCTTGATTCTACAATATATGTCTTCGCCCCACCATATTTTCTTGTGTAGACTGAACCAGGTGACCTCCAAGGGGGGTGGATACTTCTGAATGGCCACCCTGTAAGGAGGGGCCTTTATCACAGCAGGGGAAACTGTCAGTTGAGTTTGTTAACCCACCACCCTCCATACCCTGGAACACCATGTACCCCCCCACTTGTGGCTCTGTGGACTGTCCAACCACCACCTCTGTTAAACTCCTTTGTGCAGTGTCCTTCTGTAAAGCAGCCCCACTTCCTTTTCCCACAGGTGCTAACCATTATCTAGCTGTAGTAGCCAGATGGGATCCTGCTGCACTAGCTTGTTGAATTCCTTGCTACATGCTGTTCTCTTGTCCCGCTCATCACCTCATCTGGGTGCTGCACCACTGTAGGTGGTTGCTGTTGCACAGGTGCCTGAGCTATATTGGTCCTAGCTAGCCAATCTAGTAATCTGTTGCCCCATGGCAGGGCATGAAATTTTCAGGCACCATTGGTGCGCAGAAAACTGATGCTGGTGACTGATTCAGGGGTGTAAGTGGGGCAAGAACAATGTACTCCTAATGTACTGTAACCAAGCCAAGAACATGTACCTGAGTTCTCGCATCATCATGATCGTTGTATCCCTTGTCTCTACTTCTGTTCCCCCTTCCCTGTCTCCCCTCCCCCTGTCTTTAGATTGTAAACTCTCGGGCAGGGACTATGTCTATCTTATTCTCTGTAAAGTGCCAGGTACATTGCTGGTGCTATATAAATGCTTATAATACAATAATAATAATAATAATATCAAGATAAAGTCTGGCAACTGAATTTTCTTTTTTGGCTCCCAGAGTTCGAACCGGAATTTCATGCCCTACTCCATGGCATCCATCCTTCACATTAGCACCTGAAGTGCCTCATTACCATCTTGACTCTTCACTCTCTCTACTACCAGTATGTACACTATTGCTACAACTAGAGGGTGTAGGGATATATCTCCTACCTGCCAGCTGTGGAACATCAGTATTCCCCATAACCTGATAGTCTGCCATGCCCAATTGGGGGAGGAGCTCTGTAAGGGATGCTGGCCCCATCTCCTGAAATGTACTATCATGGTGCTCCACCCATCCACTTGGCTCTGGAAGGTCTACAGCACCCTAGCCTGGCCCTCTTCTCCCTGCATGGGGGGCCAACCAGCCCCTCTGACAGCTGGGTCAACACCCCTTGGGTGGGCCTGCTGTGGCCTCACCCTACCCCATCCCTTGGGGCCATCTTCTTGGGCCATTTGGAGCACTTGTCCCTCGCCATGGCTGCCTGAAACCTGTCCTAGCGGTATCCCCTCCCTCACAAACCCCACACCTCCTAACCTCAGTCCATACAACCTACCCCAGTAGCTGCCCCCCTAAACTATCCTCCCAGGGGCCACACACCAGTCCCACCCAGATGAAAAGGGGGGTGAGTGAAATGAGGACAAGCCCCAGGCAGTGAGACCACAGCAGGGTGAGGAGGGAGGGGAACCGGGAGGTCGGTATTTATTTTTATTTATCTATTACAATATTTTTACCCCACCTCTCCAACATCCAGTAGTTTGAGGCAGCTTACAGGTATATATTTTTTAAAAAACATACAAAACACCATAAAACAAATAAATAATCAAACAAAATCTCTAATGGGGGTGCCAAAACACACACACACACACACCCTACCAATCACACTCGCGAAGGTCCGGTGGAACAGCCAGTCTTACAATTATGACGAAAGGAGGCGAGGTCCGTGGCCACCCAGGCCGGAGTTCCACAGCCTAGGTATGGCCACCAAGAACGCTGTCTCCATTGTCGCCCCCCTAGCAACCCAGGGGTCATCAAGAACGATGCTCCTAGCGAACCACAGTGGCTGATCCAGAACATGGAGGGTGAGGCAGTCCCGCAGGTAGGTGGGCCCAGGCCATTAAGGGCTTTATAGGTAAGAACCAACACCTTGAATCGGGTCTGGAAGACTACAGGCAGCCAGTGCAGAGCACAAAGCACTAGTGCAATGTGCTCACGGCAGCCCGCCCCCATAAGAAGGTGGACCACCGCATTCTGCACTAGCTGCAGTCTCTGAGCAGTCACCAGGCGTAGTCCCACATAGCCCCGGCTCCAGTGGAGCAGTGCTCTTACAGAGGCCTCAAGCCCCCACTGCCTGTGTTTCCCTTAACAGCTGTGCAGCGGGAAGGGGAAGAGAATCAGCATCTCTCAATGGTGGAACAAAGTGATGAGAGAAGGAGGGAAGGATCCATGAGTCCGATACCTCCTGCTCCCCTCCTCCTGTGCACGGGGAGCTGGCACTAGCGGATCTACTTCTCAGCTGATCACAGGAAGGTCTTAGCTGCTAACACACTTCTGTGAACTGGGCCCAGCCTTCAGGATGCTCCTGAGACAGGACAAGCCCTTGCACATCCTGGAGCATTCCTCAGAATGCCAGCCCTGTCTGCCCCTTTTCCCACCCAGCATCTCTAAAGTCAACAGCTTCAGTTTCAATTTTTCTTTGCCTCCCTTATCTCTTGCACAGACATAACCCTCTCCCTCCCTGGCAAGGAGGAGAATGGCTTCAGCAACCTCTTCTCCTATCAAGGCATGGCGGAGAGAAGGACCTTCCCCTACACAGTTATATGGGACAGGAGGGAGGGAATATATCATAAAAAAAGATTAATTGCCTGCAAAACCAGTGATTGAAAGAAATTCTGAAGGTGTAATATATCTGATGTACAGCACAAGCTGTGGAATTCTTTTAAAAAGCTATTTAAATTTGTTCCTCTGTGTTACCTTTCTCAAAATGGCTTAAGGGTGACACAGAAGTAATGATTAATGGCAGTGTATGAACTTGTGTAGAGTCATTAAGGTCTGTCCAAATCACACTGAAGTCAAGGGAAAAACTAATGGACATTGTATCCTACCCCTAGAAGAAAGACGAAAGTCTGAGTTTCATTTTAAAAAACTACAAGGGACAGCAAGTTAAATATTAAATGTGCAGATTACATGGGAAAGGCAGCGAAGACAGTCACTGCAAATGCCAACAGTGACAGAACTTTAGTAATGAAGGACCTAGTGATTAGAAATATGATGAGGAAATCAAAATGAGACTCAAGAAAAATGCTAATCTAACAAGGCAGATTTAGAGGTGAAACAAACTTGTATTTGCAGATATTATTCACATTTTTAGGATAGTCACTTGAATATCCACAACTGGAATTGATACTCATAGTTCTGTTTATTTTGTTTTGATTCTGTTGTTTATTTGGGTATGTTGTTTATTTTGCTTACTTTGGGTGAAAACAGACATGACACTAACCACCCTTTAACCACCCTTGGTGGTTATTTATGCATGTTGCAGGGCTCTGTTGGTGCCCTATGCAGCCCTGAAACATGCATAAATGACCACCAAGGGTGGTTAATGGGTGGTTAGCGTCATGTCTGTTTTCACCGTTTGTTTCAGCTGCTGCTCATGCACAATAGTGCAAACAGTGCCAAAACAAAGGAACTGAAATACTAAATATCCAAAGTGAAATATGTGATACAGATACCCAATGAAATGACAATGAATAGCAGTTGTAATCCACTTCATCAGAACTGAATTGGATAGCATGAATCTGAATATATTCGTTGTTAGATATTAACTTCATCTTTAGGTGGGTCACCATGAACTAATGTGTCTCATTAGTTGCAAACAGGCTATTTTGTTCCATATTGTTAATGTTTTCCCCTTCTACTCTTTCCTAAAGGACTAACTGATATCACAGTATGTAACTATGTTTCCTTTCTTTACTGTTTTTAGTTCTCCAGATCTGAAAGGGAGTAAGATTCTATTGTGCCTCATTTATTTAATTTATTGGGCCAAATCACACTTTAATTTGCATCTCTAAGCTGCAGTCTCTACCTACTAATGTTCAGGGTGCCTGGTTTTCTCTTTGTGATAGAAAACAAGAGAAATATTGAGATTTTGCCTTTTTCTAGAGAATTTTCCAGAAATGGCAAAAACTTACAGGTTTGGGAGGAGGGCACAGCGAGCATGGGGCAGCAAGGACATGGAGTGGAGCTGAGCTGAGGTGGGCCTAATTGGGCCCATAGCAGCTTCCTCAAGTGCCAGCCTCTATAACATCCCCCCGTTTCTGTTTGGCAGAGCGGTCTGGAACCAGACTGGGAGGAGGAGACAGTGAGGATAGGGCAGTGGAGGGGAAGCAACCTAAAGGTATGTGCTTGGGGCGGGGAGGCTCTGCATTTAGAGGGGTGCCAAAGACCAAGTTTTATTTGTTTTTTTTACTGTTGGTGGGACAGGTAGCTACAATATTGCACAAAACTGAAAATATTACAATAAAATGTGGTGTTCTAACTCATACCTATATATATTCCCTTACCACTATATATATATATATTGTGGTAAGGGAAATTCGACTGGCATTTACATTTAATCACAGAAAACCAGATTTTGGTTGTTTTAATCAGAGAATTTCCAATTTTTTGTCACAGAAAACTAGGAACCCTGCAAATGATGACCAATGAGGAAGAAAAAACTCAGCTCCACTCTCAGGCACCAGGCTGAACTTGCATGACTGGCATGGGGGGTAGGAGTGGGGGAACAAGCCCCATATTTTAGCTGCTAACTAGATAGGTTTGATCTAAAAGTCAGATAAGCAGTCCATTACCTGGACAAAGCTTGACAATGGAACAATTTAAAAAGCAATGGAGAAACGTTTTAAAAGTAAACAAAAAACTTTTCAGAAATGAGCAACTGATAAAACCAGGGTCATAGCTATCATAGGGATAGGAGGAATATTTATCTCAGGGCCTGAGCTGCAGGGGGCACAGGACCCAAGGGGTGGTGGAGGGGGGTGAAGCACAAATCCTGTTCTGTTGTGGTGTGGCTGGGCAGAGACTGAGCTGAGCGGAAGTGCCTGCAGCGCATGGTGCATGTAGACCCACGTGGGGGGAGGCACAGAACGGAGCAAGGACCGGTGGCGGCAGCGGCACAAGGCAGGTAGTGCTGCCGCAGCCCCCAGGGCTAAGGCACAGCAAGCAGAGGGAAGGAGAACCACTGTGTGGAAGAAAGAGGGGAGGGGGTGAGACAGGGGAGAGAATGGTGACAAGGGGGCTGGGGGAGTTCATTCCTTGCACCTGGGCCCATTCCAACCTAGCTATGCCCCTGGATAAAACAGTCAATATCAATACAGAAGAGATGTTTACAGGAATAATGGAGATTCTGATATATAATGAAGTATGTTGCTGGTTTCCCGTGTATGTTTCTCAAATAATGATAATAGTTAAATTGGGACACTACTCTCTCAACTCACGGACAAACGTCAGCTAGCTTGATGCTGATGGCTGTGAAAGCTATCTTGGCAGATCATTTGCTGAATGCTATTTACTATTGTCCCTTAAAAAAATGGACAGTTTAAATTATCTATTGCATCTCAAAATAAGTAAGAACACTGTTGCATTATTTATTCTTCCAGGACTAGTTAATTGGTAAGCTGGATGTGGTTGAGCAGTGCAAAAGAAAGGCTGTGCAGAATTATGGACATCATAATATTTTGTGTAAGATGGTTAAAAGGAAAATTCTCAGACATTATGGAAACCTTGATCTCAGATGATGTTCTAGGTAAGAGTGAAGGGGAAGAAAATATGGAACAAAGGAATCGATTCACTGAGCTCCATTGTTCTCTTCTGCGCCAGCAAAGAAGGATTTTAATACTATCTTGAGACTTCCAAAAATCATTATTAAACTGCTACCAGATTTAATTTGACTTGTACCATATCCAATTTTATTGAATGCTTCTCCTTAGGTTAGAAGTTCTGCTCATTTCTTTTTGTTCATATGTCATTATCCATATTCTTTTGACAAGCTCATATAATTCAGTTTTCACGTCAGACCTTTTTATGGATCGTACAGCCTCAATTTTCTCTTGTAATTTTCAAAGTTACTCTTCAGAGCTACAATACCCTGATTCAAATTTGGTACTAATATTGATATCATAGGAAGATGTAACCAGAAACACTTATGTTTCATAACTTCAGAAATGTACAGTAATGACATCCCTCTGTACATTTTACACACCTTATTTCTAGTGGTGCCCAGTCGACGTCTGGTTTAGAGAGGCACATCTAAAGTCACCCCGTGGGGTTTCCAAGCACTGCAGGTTTAAATTTCGGGAGAAATTCTGCTTGTTTAAAAAGGCCCTAAGAGTCTTCATGAAAGGTAGAAACAATATTCAGTCCAATAGATAATAGTGTGGTATGATGTCTTTTTTTAGCATTAGCTAGTTTTAAGAGATTAAATGCGCGGAAGAGAGGTACTGTTATCTTACAGAGGGCTTTGACTGGAGGTAGAATTTCTGCTGATCAGTAAAAAATAATAACAACTCAGGATTCCCCCTCCTGCCCCACTGCAAGTCTCTTAAGCGTAAGTGTCTGTTAACAAATTTCCCTTTTGTCTTGGATAACAAAACTTAATGGTTCAAATCCGGTCTTCTGTCCTAAATTAAAAGTGCATGGGGTCTGAGTTCACCCTTGCAAAATGCAGCACATTTATATACCTGGAGCAGGGGAAAGACTTAAAAGGAAATTCTAGTTAACCATGTTTGACTTATGTGAATTCTACTGTTTGTATGCACCCTTATAAATCTTAGTATGCACACACACACTGTACAAACGGATAGCCACAGAAATGCAGTCTTAAATATCCTATGTCTGTTAAAAATGTATGTTTTAATTTTCAAAATTACAAACTCTTAATGTTCAGACTTATAATAAACCAATTTTAACAAGTCAAACCTTCAGGCAACCAATCTGAAAATGGGAAGTCAGAAGATAAATGACAGCTATTTAGTGAAGTAATAATTCCGGCTATGTTTTTGGCATGCCTAACTCTTGGCTCTTACATTAACTTCATGCAGCACATTAGAAGTATAGATTCCATTGTATTAAGTATTCCATTTATTCTCTTTTTGATAAAAGGCAATTGTTCCATAAATAATAAATCACAATGAGAACATTCTGATGTTCTGATTAGAAAGATATGTATAGACTTAAATCAGTGTTTCACAAAACTTTACTTTGTGTCTCCATTTTGAGACTAAAAATATAATTCCTTGATCCCACATAGCAACAAAGATCTACAAAGTGTATCAAATATCTATCAGGATTGTGAACCCATTAATAATTGATGGGATTCCACTGGAGCCCCAAGTCGCAGTTTCAGAACACATGATTGAAATGAACTTCTAGACACTGGTTCATCAATCACTATACTAGAGTACAGAGAGGAGTTTATTATCAGCTATTGCTTTAGCCCAGCTTCTGTTAGTGGACACACCTTTGTTCTAAACTTGAAATTACTTATTAGTGCACTGTTCCATTGATTTTGAGCACACATAAGCAATTTGTACTTGTATCTCCTCATCTAGTTTCCCTGCTTCTTTATTTCTCCTGAAAGCACTGAATACAATACTGAGCGGAAGACAGAATTAAGATGTTTGAGCAGTACACCAAAAATATTAAAGTATGTCAACATAGTCACTATCTCAGTATAAAAAGTTTTTGTTTATTTATTTATTTAAACTTTTTTTTTAACCCCGTCTCTCTCCATCAATTAAGCAGCTTGAGGAGGCTTACAAATAAAAACGTTTAAAACCAAACAATATAAAGTATTAGAAAACAAATACAAAACCCAATTAAAAAAACTACAAATGGGGGTGACACTAAAAGATGGAAAACCCCACCTCCCCCCCATCACCCTCGCCAAAGGCCTGGTGGAACAGCCAACTCTTACAACAATGGGGAAAGGAGGCAAAGTCTGGGGCCACCTGGGCCTCTGCCGGGAGGGAGTTCCACAGCCTTGGAGCAGCCACCGAGAACACCCTCTCCATTGTTGCCCCCCAAGCAACCCAGGGGACATCAAGAAGGGCACTTCTGGCAGACCACAAGGGCTGATTCAGAACACGGAGAGTGGCTGATTCAGAAGAGAGTGCCCTTCTGTGGTCTGCCAGAAGGGCACTTCTGGCAGACCACAAGGGCTGATTCAGAACACCTACCTGCAGGTAGGTGGGGGCCAGGCCATTAAGGGCTTTATAGGTAGAACCAACACCTTGAATCAGGCCTGGAAGACTATTGGCAGCCAGAGCAGAGCATGGAGCACTGTTGTAATGTGCTCACAGTGGCACGTCACATTCTGCACCAGCTGCAGTCTCTGAACCATCACCAAGGGTAGCCCCACGTAAAGCGTGTTACAATAGTCTAATCTGGAGGTAATGAAAGCATGGATGATGGTGGCCAGGTCAGAATCTGAGACACACAGCCTAATCCGTCACACCAGTTGTAGTTGGTGAAAAGCCCCTCTCACCATAGCCCCCACCTGGACATCCAGGCAGAGCTGTGGATCGAGTAGCACTGCCAAACTCTGAACCTGGGACACCAGTGCGGGGCGAACCCCATCAATGAAGAGGAATGCCACACCCACTGCTTTAGCCACCAGCATCACCTCCATCTTGTCAGGATTCAGCTTCAGTCAGCTCTCCTGCATCCAGACCCCCACAGCCGCCAGACACTGTGTGAGCATCGAGACTGTCGGGTCTGGGTCGGATGAAAAAGAGAGGTAGAACTGGGTGTCATCAGCACATTGATGACACCATACCATCTCACGACCTCACCCAGCAGCTGCATATTCATGTTGAACAGGATAGGGACAGACTAGAACCTTGCGGGACTCCACACGCGAGGTCTCAGGAAACTGACGAGCAGTCTCTGGGCACCACACGCTGAGTTTTCCCAGCCAGGAAGGAGTGGAACCATTCAAGAACAATCCCGCCCACCCCAGCACGGTCCCACAAGTGGGCCACCAACATCTCATGGTCAACGGTATTAAAAGCAGCTGACATCTAAAAAAATCAACAGGATCGAACGACCTGGGTCGAATTCCCAGTGGAGGTCATCGATGAAAGACACAAGTGCAGTCTTGGTGCCATAACCTGGACGAAAGCTGAACTGCAAAGGATCCAGAAAACTGACGTAGTCCAGATGCCTCTGTAGCTGCCGAGCTACCACCCGTTCAATAACATTCCCTAAAAAGGGGACATTAGAGACTGGATGAAAACCGGCAGGGTAGTCAAAATCAAGAGATGGTTTCCTGAGCAGGGGTTGCACCATCACCTCCTTGAGTCAGCTCCGCATCCTGCCCTCTCAAAAGGGGGGCATTTACGATCCTCACCAGCAAAGGCCCCTGAGTCTCCTGGCTGGTCTTAACCAGTCAGGATGGGCATGGATCAAATTCACAAAAGGTGCTCTAACAGCTCACAGGACATTCCCTGCCTCAGTGGCTGACACCCATTGAAACTGATCCCAGAAAACTGGACAAGGCGAGGCTTCCACAGCGTCTAGTTCTCCTAATGCCAAAAACGCGGAGTCAAAGTCATGGTGAATTCGAACAATTTTATCCACAAAGTAATTAACAAACATGTCACAGCGGGCCACTGATATTTCCGGTTCCAGGCGGAGGGATGCCAAACCGATCAGCCCCAGCAACACCTGTAAAAGCTCTGCTGGATGCAACTTTGCAGATGCTATCAAGGCAGCAAAAAACTCCTGACAGGCACAGCATAGGCTCATAAACTGGCTCTGTGTCACAATCTGTTGGATTCAGTACAAGAATTACACCAATTTTAAACATTTATCCAAATTGGTGGTGGTGCCAGTGGTGCCATTATGGATAGAGTCAGTGCCATTTTGCAAAATAATTTTGTTTGATTCAGTCGTAAATCTGAATGAATGATCGGGCTGATCGTTTGTTCCAGTTTTGTTTGGACTGAATTATTATTATTTATTATTATTAACAAACATTTATATAGCGCCAGCAGTGTACCTGGCACTTTACAAAGTAATAAAATAGACAGGGTCCCTGCCCCTAGGGCTTACAATCTGAGAGACAGGAGCTGGGGGAGAGACTTAGGAAGGGGAACAGAGGGAGAGACAAGGGGTCTAACATTCATGAAGATGCGAGGTCTCAAGTGCACGTACTTGGCTTGGTTACGATGAGAATGACAGCAGGCAGGTCCATGTTGCAAGGATAAGGGTAAACCGATCGTAGGTATAGGAATAGTGGCTCAGCAGGATAAAGAGTCAGACAGAGCAGAGCGAAAGAGGTGAGTTTTAAGGAGAGATTTGAAGGTATGAAGGGAGGGGGCAAGGCGGATGTGGACAGGGAGGGAGTTCCAGGCATGGGGGGCAGCAAGTGAGAAGGGACGAAGGCGCTTAGGGGAGCAGGGAAGGCGTGGAAGGGTGAGAGAAGGGACAGAGGAGGAGCGAAGTGCACGGGCTGGAGTATGGAGGGCGATAAGTGCAGAGAGGTAGGGGGGAGCAAGGTTGTGAAGAGCTTTATAGGTGAAGACTAGGAGCTTGTGCAGGATTCGTTCAGGAAGGGGAAGCCAGTGAAGCGAAGAGAGGAGGGGCTGCACATGGTCGAAGCGACTGGCGAGGTAGATGACCCTGGCAGCAGAGTTTTGGACAGAGATGAGGGGAGAAAGGTGAGACCGGGGAAGGCCAGTGAGAAGGAGGTTACAGTAATCGAGGCGAGAGATGACCAGAGCATGAACAAGAGTTTTGGCAGACGAGACAGAGAGAAAAGGGCGAATCTTAGCAATGTTATGGAGGGAGAAGCGACAGGATTTAGCAACAGAGTCAATGTAGGGTTTAAAAGAAAGGGCTGAGTCAAAGATGAAGCCTAGGCTACGGGCTTGGGGGACAGGCAGGATGGTGACTCCATCAATAGTTATTGACAGTGAGGAAGGAGAGGAAGGATGAGGGGGGAAGATAAGGAGTTCAGTTTTAGCCATGTTGAGTTTGAGTTGACGTTGAGACATCCAGGTAGAGAT
This sequence comes from Sphenodon punctatus, assembly GCA_003113815.1. Lineage (NCBI taxonomy): Eukaryota > Metazoa > Chordata > Lepidosauria > Sphenodontia > Sphenodontidae > Sphenodon > Sphenodon punctatus. The sequence goes on from QEPC01013985.1 coordinate 752,047, forward strand.
GTCAGAGAGACAGTTGATGAGACGAGCTTGAACAGAGGGAGAGAGAGAGGGAGTAGAGAGATAGAGTTGAGTGTCATCAGCATAGAGGTGGTATTGGAAGCCATGGGAGGCAATGAGTTTGCCTAAGGATGAGGTATAGATCGAGAAGAGGAGAGGGCCAAGAACAGAGCCTTGAGGAACACCAACTGAGAGGGGGAAGGAGGAGGAGGCGGAGTTGGAGAGAGACACATTAAAGGAGCGGTCAGAGAGGTAGGAGGAGAACCAGTTATGGACAGAGCCACAAAAGCCAAGGGAGTGAAGGGAATCCAGCAAGAGTGAGTGGTCAACAGTATCGAAGGCAGCAGAGAGATCAAGGAGGACAAGAATGGAATAGAGACGTTTAGATTTAGCCACCAGAAGATCGTTGGTGATCTTAGCGAGAGCAGTTTCAGTAGAATGAAGGGGGCGGAAGCCAGATTGGAGGGGGTCAAGGGAGGAGTTGGAGGATAGGAAGTCAAGGCAGCGGGAGTAGACAACACGTTCAAGCAGCTTGGAAGCAAAAGGAAGGAGTGAGACAGGACGATAGCTAGAAGGGTCAGAGGGGTCAAGAGTGGACTTTTTGAGAATAGGAGAGACTGTGGCATGTTTGAAGGCAGAAGGGAAAGAGCCAGTAGAGAGGGAGAGGTTGATGATGTGCAGGAAGGAAGGGGCGACAGTGGGAGTAATGGAGGTGAGGAGGCGGGAAGGAATGGGATCAAGGGGGCAAGTGGAAGGGTTGGAGGAGGAGAGCAGAGAGGAGATTTCCTTAAGGGAGGCAGGGGAGAAGGAGGACATGAGAGAAGGAGGGGGAGGAGGGAGAGGGGTGGGAGTGGGAAGAGAGGAGTGGGAAGCGATGTCGAGGCGGATCTTGTCTATCTTGGAGGTGAAGAAGGAGGCAAGATCCTGAGCAGAAAGGGAAGAAGGAGGGGGAGGACAGGGAGGCTTGAGGAGGGAGTCAAAGGTAGAGAACAGGCGGCGAGGGTCCCGAGAACAGGACTCAATGCGGGAGGCATAGTAGTGTTGTCTAGCAAGGGAGATAGCAGAAGTAAGGGTGGAGAGACAGAATTTGAAGTGAAGGAAGTCAGCGTGAGAATGGGATTTGCGCCAGAGTCGTTCAGCAGCACGAGTGCAAGAACGGAGGTGGCGGATACTAGGGGTGAGCCAAGGACGGGGGTTGTGGGAGAAGGCAGGGCGGGAAGAGAGAGGGGCATGGGAGTCAAGTGTGGAGGAGAGAGAGGCGTTGAGAGCAGAGACAGCGGAGTCAGGGGAGGAGGAAGAGAAGACTGTAGGAAGAAGGGGAGAGAGAGAGGAGGCAAAGTCCAGGGGATCAATAGCTTGAAGGTCACGGAAGGGGCGTAGAGAAGGGGAAGAGGAGGGGGGACAGTGAGAAATGTTGAAAGAGGCAAGGAAGTGGTCTGATATAGGATGAGGATTGAAGGATCCTCATCCTATATCAGAAACACTCAATTCTGAGTGAAACTGGGGGAAATTTCACTTTCAGCCCTACTTATTGGGAAATCCAGTGCATAAAATGACAAATTGCGGCACCAAAGCAGGTCATTTATGGAATATTGAGGCATCTCTCAGAAATGTGGAGTAAAAGGGGGCAGCCCAGAGGACAGCATGAGGAAAGACTCAATAGGGTTAGGACTCTTATATTTCAAAAAGAGATTAATGAGAGAGGATTTGGTAGAATTTTACAGACCAATGAGTGGTGTGGAACAAGTAAATAGGTAGCTGTTATTTACCCTCTCTAAAAATACTACAACTAGAAAGCACTCTAAGAAATTGACTGGCAGCAGATTGAAAAACAAATAAAAGGAAATGCTTTTTTACTCAATATGCAATTAACTTAGGAAACTTGTTGCCAGAAGATGATGTGACAGCCAAAAGCTTAACTTGGTTTAAAAAAGATTGGATAAATTCCTAGAGGATAAATTCATGGATGGCTATTAGTCAAGATGGTCAAGAGACATAACCTCTAACTGTCAGGAACTGGGGGTAATAGATCATTCCATTATGATCTGATGTGCACTTCTCTGAAGCAACCAAATGTGATCACCACTGGATACTAGGGATGGAATCTGTATAATCTGCAATACATGATGGATCTATACTTATGTACCTGGAGTTTCCTCCACCCTCGTCCCCTGGTATCTACTTACTAGTCTCAGAGGACTTGACTGAAGCACTCTGGCAGGCTCTCTTGTTGAGGTGTCCTCCCTGCTCCTTGTTATACATGCGCAAATGGGCACCGTCTTTAACAAAATGGCGGCAGCCACAAAGATATTGCTGGCATTTTGGCTCAGGGCAGTGGCCATTTTGCACATACATAAAACAGGCCCAGTGGACATTTTGCACATGTGCAATAAGGAGCAGGGAGGACGCTCCAGCAAGGGAGCTTGCCAGAGGCTGCGCAGTAGTGGTGGTGCTTCAATCAAGTCCTTGGAGGCCAGAAATTCGACTCCAGGACCCTAGGGGCTTGGGGTGGGAGGGAAGTCAGACCCACTGTCCTGGGACTAGGTGAGGGATGGGACTTGGATAGGCTACGGATTGGTTTCCCACTGACTACAACGGGAAAATAAGAATTCATAATCAATCCATAAATTACAGATCTGAATCTTTAATGGATCCGAATCCATAATTCAATCTGAATGCCCATCACTACCGGATACAGGTGGTGGTTTAGGTAGACCACTGGCATCACCTAGACAGCTTTTACACGTGTGCGTGGGGTCGCGCCATAAAATCATGCGCTACGTCAAAAATCCCACGGGCAGGGTTTACACGGGACATCACACACATGATTAGCCACTTGTGCATGCTTTAGAACTGCAGACTAAATACCTCAGTAAAGCATGCTAAAGCATGCATGTGCAGTTAGGGCTGAAGGGGCAGCAGCTGTAACCGCGCCGCCATTCCATTCCAAGAACTCGGCACTTAATGTGTCTTGCTGCCAACTTTCCCTCAATATTTCCGCGATTCCCCATTACCTGCTGCCAGTATCTGCAGATGCGGCACGTCTGCAGTATGTGAACACAAGCGGTTTTATGCCGCCTTCCACCACTGAGCGCATCGTGATGCTGAATAATAGATCATTGAATGAATGAACTTAGGGTGACTCTGACTACCTGCTTCAGAGTCCGCTGCAGGGGCATAGGCACCGTGACGTGGGGCGCATTTGCGCCTGTGCCCTGCCCTGGGAGAGGGTCGGCAGTGATCAGGGCCAGCTGCAGGCATATGCGGCATCCGCGGGAGCCCTACTCCTGAGTCCCGGATAAGTCTCTCTTGCACCACCGGCACCGCCTTTTTAAACAGCTCAGTTGTAGCCCCGCAGTGCTGCTACACAGGTGGGGGGGAAGAGTCCCCCCCTTGTCCCCTCCTTTGCAGTGGAAGTTGCTGCCTTGTAAACAAAGTTGTTCTTCTTCAAGGGGCTCCTTCCATTCTCACTTGTGCGCCCTTCTCTTACCGGCATATACCAAGCTCTTCCCTTTGTGATCGCCGCATAGAGAGAACTGGGGGTGCAGAGCGGCTTCAATGAGGCAGAGAGCCATCCCAACAAAGGGGAAGAATTTGTCCTTGGCACCCTAACACACAAGAGAATTCACAGAAGAGCAGGGACCTCCCCTCCCCCCCCCATCCCCTAGATCAGCATCAGGAGCCGGGAGCTTGCTCACTGCTGCTGCAGCAGTGCTGCTGCAGTGCAGGGGAACCCTGCACTGTAAGCAGGACAGAGACGAGTGCACAAGGAGGGACAACAAACAGGGCAGCACCCAGAGTTGAGCTTTGAGGAAGGGATCTTTGTTATCCCTCCTTACGCACTAGTCATTGTCTCTGTCCTGCTTAGAGTGCAGGGATTCCCCAGCAGCAGTGAGCGAGCGCCTGGCTCCTGATGCTGATGCTGGACCTGGAAAGCCAAGGTTTGAATTCTGCCCTAGCCATGAACTCAGTGGGTGGTCTTGGGCAAGTCACAATCTCTCAGCCTCCATTCCCCATCTGCAATAAATGGGAATGTGTGTCTGTCTGTCCCTGCGTTCCCCTCATCCTTGTCCATTATAGATTGTACGCCCACTGGCCAGGGACATCTCTCCAAAATCTGTGACTGGAAAGTGCTGTGTACATGTAACAGTGCTATAGAAATGATTATTATTATTAGTAGCAAGTAGTATGCTGTCCTCCCTTTTTACCTTCTCCTTTTAAATTATTTTAAATGGACTGTATTGTTTTATATGCTGTATTTTATTACTGCAAAGGGCTCAGAGTGCCGTTTGGAGTGGGTGCTAGATTATTACTATTATACAAAATGATTGTCTTAGAAATCTAAATAAAGGGTTTCTGCCTATTTAAACTCCAGACTTTCTTCCAAGTCCCTTTCCGCACTGGTGCGGTAACAAGGAATTATGTCTGTTTAATAACTGGTTTCATTTAAAAAAAAAATCTTTGGTGGTTCTTTTGATTAAGAGAAACTATTAAAAATGTAAAATACTACATTAGGGGTGCTTAATAGCTGTAAACGTTTCTGTTTTAATGCCTTATGTTCACAGATCTGTAATATTTTAAAATATTCCAAAATTTGTCCAAGGATGGGTCTCTACCTGAAGGTTGGTGTTTTTTTCCTATAAAGTGATTTATTTTTTATGACAGAACTTAAACATCTGAACTTTGAGATTTCAGATCCTGCAGGCAAAAAGGCATTAAAGAGCAGCATGTATTTGTTAAGTTCAAGGGTGGTTTTCCAATAAGAAAGATACAGTGTTAATGAATTAATACACAACTGTTAACATACACAGTACAACACTCCACTAAGCTGGTAGCTTATTATTTAGAATAGGCTGTTAACTGTACTCCTTCCAATTTGGATACAGGAATATGAAAGTTCAGCTGCTAAAGGAATGGCTGTAAGCTTAAAAGATATGATAGTTATGGAAGCAAAGAGCAGTGATCTTATGAGGATAGCAATTATGGCCTAAGAAACTTTCACTGCAGTGTTCATAAAGACTCGTAACAACACAGAAAAGAAGTTAGATGCCTCGCTAATCAATAACTCTGTATTTTTCTTTCTTTTTTTGCTTTAAAAATTAAGACAAGAGTTACACCCTTTCCCAAAAAGTTTAAGATTGGCTAGTGAAACTTTTGAACTTTATGCAATTTTTCAAACTATAATCTTTCAGCCATTGCATACAATAGTGCTAAAACTGTCTGAATTTTTAATCTATTCTGACACACAGTCTGCATTTCCCCCCCTCAACTACATATTCAATACAGACTTCAAGAAATGGAAAGTATCATACAACTGTGTGTGTGTGTGTTAAATTTCAGAGGGTATTTTGTGTGTGCATGTGTGGTGGGGTTTTTTGTTTTTGTTTTCTTTTAACTGAGAAAACCAAGAGAAGTAGTTCATAGAAAAAACCACAACTTTTATGTTCTCAGCCAAAACGTAGAAGTTTCCCTTCATTTATAGTCTTTGCACATTGGAAAGTTCCAGTTATAGACTAAATACAACTAAAAAAATCCCCTTTATGCCTTGAATGCATAAAGAAAGGGAATTTATTATCTATGGGCAGATTTAATAGATGCAGGTAAGAGCATAACATGGCCTTAATTTTAAATTTTGTTCAATTTTTTTTTAAAAAAAAAAACATTCTGAAGAGTCATTTTGTTGCAAATAAAAAAGAAGAAAAGGTACATTGACATCAAATATATATTATTTCAAATGTACCTGTGCCTTTCTCTTCGCCTCAAGCCATTTTTAGAGTCATTCCAGTGTACCATTATCTTGGACATTTTTTTCTGAAATAACTATCTTAGTCATCCTTTGTGCAGTGGGAATGCAAAATCAACAGCATGTAATGACCAATTTGAAAACATTACGTTTTTGTTGTTTCTTTTTTGTTAAATCATATAATTATGAACAAAAGGGACTGAGTTCTACCCCATGTAAAATCATTACTTTACCTGGCTAAGTCACTTAATCATTCAGTGTGTTTCCCCTATTTAATCATGTAACACAGATTACATGCTGTGAAGATTCATCTACTTTCATCTTTGAAGCTGAGGTCCTAGAATGACAAAACACTGTATAAAGATTCTAAGTATTTTTGTTATAAAATTAGCATTAAAGTACAACTAATGGCTGGTACTACTTAGTGTTGTCACTGTCAAAGTTCTGACACTAAAATCTGTTTGGTGGACAGCTACAACTACATAGTCACAAAGACAAATTTGCAGCTAGCACCAAAATCATTATAATTGTTTTGCTGATAAAAAGAAAAAAAGTAGTGATACAATGGTTTAGCTAACATATTTGCAGATAGACAAACAGTTGTGATGTAAGAAAGTGATTATTCAGTCCTGATTTGCATGATAATCATCATAAAAATAGTACTGCCTTTGCTAAAATCACTGATGACCTTATCTTAGCTAAGTCTACGGGCTTTTAACTCTGTTCTTGTCCTCCACAATCTCTCTGTCAAAACCATCGACCATGGTCTCCTCCTGGATTCCCTATGCTCCCTTGGTTTCCGGGACTCTGTTCTCGACTGGTTCTCTTCATATCTCTCGAACCGATCCTTCAACATTTCTCCTGCTGGTACCTTCTCTACGTCACTTCCCCTCTCTTTGGGAGTTCCCCAAGGTTCTGTCCTGGGCCCTCTTCTCCCTGTACACTCTTTCTCTGGTAAACTCACTGAATCCCACAGCTTCCAGTATTACTTGTATGCTGATGACACACAACCATATCTCGCCACTATATGTTCAAGTATGTCTTTCAGTCAGCGCCTGTCCCAGGCCCCGCACTGTGTTAATAATGTTGTGTCCTATTTCATTGCACCCGAGTCTCGGCAGCTGAGTGGCTGTTCCTCATAATCTCAGAAACTAGGACTGCAGAGAACCAGTTCCAACACTCACTTGAGAAGCAGGAAGGGGCTCTACCCAGAGAGGATTCAAAGGGGTGTGCATGCGTGTATGTGTCTTGTGGTTCTTGACCATATGAAGATTCTGGGAAATGGCTTTTGGGTTTGGGAACTTTGGCCAGCTTGGTATATATCATAGTAGATATATGTCTCTTTCCCAGCCAGAAGAGGCCGAGAAGCAATCCCCCCACCCCCCGCCCAGTTGTTTAAACTAGTTTTGACCTCTGCATGCATTATATAAAGAGGTCAGTAAATACAGTGAGGCATACACGTTCTAGATGTAGTATTAGATTATAAAGGATCGTATTCAGCTGGAGAGCTTAACATTTCCCTTTAAAAACCTATACACTATACCTATGTTTATGGGTGAAAACAGACATGACGCTAACTACCCTTTAACCACCCTTGGTTATTTATGCATGTTGCAGGGCTGCATTGGTGCCCTATGCAGCCCTGAAACATGCATAAATGACCACCAAGGGTGGTTAACGTCATGTCTGTTTTCACTCTATGTTAACTATCATGTACCAGAGTTTATCCTTAGACCAAAAACTTGCACTATGAAGTGATTTAGCAGAAATGTAACACGATAATTTGTGATTTAGTTTTATTACAACAAATTTAATTTAAGCAGATTACTACCAAGCTACTCTGAAAACAAACTTAAAAAAACAATCAAGATTACTAAGATTACTAATCAAGATTACGAAACAGGCTACTAAAACTGGGAATGTAATAATAATGGGTGACTTCAACTACCTTGCTCCCCCTACCTCTCTGCACTTATCGCCCTCCATACTCCAGCCCGTGCACTTCGCTCCTCTTCTGTCCCTTCTCTCACCCTTCCACGCCTTTCCTGCTCCCCTAAGCGCCTTCGTCCCTTCTCACTTGCTGCCCCCCATGCCTGGAACTCCCTCCCTGTCCACATCCGCCTTGCCCCCTCCCTTCATACCTTCAAATCTCTCCTTAAA
>QEPC01013985.1:769773-853751 GCA_003113815.1 Sphenodon punctatus
GAGCTTCCGCGGAACGCGTCCTACCGGCCGAGGCAGATGATAAGACTGAGGGACCGGGAAGCTCCTGGCGCGCATGCGCATAAAAGAAATGAAGTCATCTGCCTCCTATCGGCCATCAGCAGAGCTACCCAGCGGAGGAGGAGAAGGAGGTAAGAGGAGAAGTATTATTATTATTATTATTTATTGTTCTTGATACCCTGCCCCTCCTGCCTGAAGCAGCTCAAAATACAAATGTCAATAAAAAAAATATTACAGTAAAATATAATATTATTATAATAATAAAATTTAAGTAAAAGAACCCATCTCCCCATAACCCACATCCACTCCCCACCCTACCCATCTGCTTCTCTGAACGCCTGGCGGAACAATAAGGTCTAGGGGTGGGAATTCCAGTTCTCCTGAGATCCGATATTGCCGGTATTTGGGTGTATCGGCTTAATCCGATAAATCCGATATTTACCTGCACCGGCATACCGGATTTTTAACAATGGCTGCGTTACCGGATTTTTTACATTGCGGCCATTGAAGTCAATAGCCGCAATGTAAAAAATCCATTAATGCGGCCATTGTTAAAAATCCAGTATGCCGATACCGGTAAATCCAGTACATGGGAGATCTGATACCGGTACATCTGGTATTTGGTATTCTTCCCGGTATCCTACAGCTACCAGAAGGTGAGCAGAGGCGGGCCTCCTTCAGGAGGGAGTTCCAGAGCAGCGGTGAGGCCACACTTTCTGTCAGAGTCAGTGAGTGAATATCCATTTCTAGTTCTTACATTTGTCAGCCAATATTTTTCATAAAAAATAAAAAGCTTAGATCTGCTGGTTTACATTTTTCATTGAAAGCACTGTTACTTAGCAAATTAAAATTATTATGTATTATATTATGTGAGCATGTGGTAACCCTCCTAAAGTATTCACTTCATGTTCTAGGGACAATTTAACTGGACAACTTGTCACAAAACTATAGAAAGCAAGTTCTCAATATTTTTTGTATATGACACATAGATTAGTTCTTCTGATGGCCTAATGCTGTATATAAAAGCATTTTGTGTGAATTTAACCACTGTTGTTCAGTGGTTGCCATCATTTTTATTTCAGAATGATATGAAGGTTAGTAATACACTAACAGCAAAATGTTTAAAAAGAACACTGCCCAAAATAGACACAATCAATGAAATTTTACCAGCACATTTTTGATTCATTATTTTAAAATTAGAGGAGAGAAGTTCAGGTTGTCATTATCTCAATAAAATAAAGCTAGAAAAATCTCAGTATATTTCTAATGTTATTACTGCAGTTAATACTACCGTAGAACCTACAGGTCACAACTGAATTCCATTGTGCTAGGGACTGAAAAAAAATACATAAAAGAGACTGTTGAGGTTATCAAATTAGGCTAGAAAGAAAAAGAGTGGGATAAAGGAAAAATACTCAGTTTCATTTTGGCAAATGAGGTATGAAGGGTTTCACAAGACAGAAGGTCAAGACTGAACCAAAAGAGTCCCAGTTCAGTGTCCTAGCCATAATACAATATTTTATCTCCAACATCTATTGGAAATATTATTTTTATTAAATTTTTTTTTTTTACATAGCACCAGCAATATACCTGGCACTGTACATAAGTAGTTAGGGACAGGTCCCTAGAAAGACAAAGGAGAAGGGAGACAATGGAGAAGGGAACATAGGGAGAGATAAGAGGTGCAATGACACAAGCAGCTGAGGCCTGACCCTGAATGGCCCTGTGGTGGGCAAGCACAGTCACTACGCTGTGAGGCCAGCACTGGGAGCTGAGCAGACAAGCGGCTCAGCCTCCCAAAGCCCCTGCCACACCTCCCTCCCCTGGCCTATGCAAGATCCGTCCCCACCTCCAGATCTGATGTGACTGTGTGTAACACGAGTCAGTGCCTGCCACTTAAAGCCATTCCACTCCCTACAGCAGAGCTCACCATCCAGCCACATGAGTAGCCCCACCTTGGGCAGTCTTACCCCACCATTTGGGTTAAGGCTGCTATGCAATGTGTCCTCTGACTTTTTCTAATGACATAACATGTAACCGCCAGCTGCTTGCCCCGCCTTGGGGGTGGGGGGGACATCTGCCAGCCACTGGCCACATGATGTACTGCATTGCATGGCCTGGCTGCCTAGAGCAGATTAAGGCTACCCAACATGTAGTAGCCTTCCCCACAGAGTCTTGTGTGGTTGCACCCAAGGATACATTAATGAAGTTGAGAAGGTGCATGTGCTTAAATTAGTTACACGGAAGAGGTTTCATAAAGTTTCATAAATCTTTCTGAAGGTGTTCATATTGATTACCTAAGTTAGTCTCTTCCTGGTTAAAAAATGATCCAATAGTTCAGTTTCTTAGATGATGTAAACTGGTCTAGTTCCATTGTCGTCAATGGAGCTACACAGATTTACACCGGCTGAGGAACACAGCATGATACAATAACCTCTAAGCAACAGAAACACGGGATTCCAAACAGAAAGGAACAGAGTGAAATGGAAGATAATAAATATATATCATTAGAGACCACTGTGCAAACACATTTGGAGATGAACAAACTTAAATGTGTTGATTTAAATGACAACGGACAAAGAGTTGATGTGGTGTTTGGGATAGGATGCTTTGACACCTGGTGAAAAGAGGGGGGTTGGAATGCTACGATCCCCAGTGGAAGCAGGGATATAAGCATGGGGTGATGTTGGGGAAATGCCATGCATCCTTCACCCAAGTGAAGAGGGAGGAAGGTATGAGCATTGAGGGTGTCCTTTGTGTTTTACCAGATGGTGGCGTTTTTGTTTTTTGTTTTGTTTTATTGATTATGTGGCTGTACTGTGTTGTATGCAGTCCTGCGTGGATTATAAATAAAAACCAAAATGGAATGGAAAGTGGAAAAGACATGTCCATCAGGGATGCTGTGGTGCTTAGGCAGAGTTAGTGCTTCCAGTGCAGAATCAAGCAAGGAGATGAAAGTGAATCAACCCTGCTCTTATAGTAGATCATAAGCACCCATTAGCAAGAAAAAGACTTGGGATGAGATCACTCCAATACATCAGCTGGCAAGATCATTAAAGCATTATTTCTGAACAGAGACTGAACTTGTACAGTCTAGAGGCAAGTGCTTGCAGGGAGAAGGAGTAGTTTTCCATCATGACCCTGTGGCATATGTCTGAAAGGCAACAAGAAGCCACTTTAGCGTAACTCATTCTTTTCTGCTAGGTCTTGTATTAGGAGCATCTCATGAATGACAGTGTCAAAGGCTGCTGAAAGATCTAGTACTATTGGCATGGATGGCAGGCCTCTGGCAATCATCCATCAGTGCAAGAAGTTTAGCCATAAATAGATTATCCATCAGAGCAACTGGTCTTGTCTCTCTTCCACACGCAGGCCTGAAGCCTTACTAAAAACTTATCTAACTTACACTTATCAGGGGCTGTAGCTGGAGTTGAATCGCTACCGCATTAGCAATCAAGGAAACTTAGGCCCTTTTCACATGGGCCGCGGAGCAGGGGGGGTCGGTGTGTGCCACGGTCCGTGTGCGCTGGTTGGGCGGGAAGTTCTGACAGGTGCACACCGACCTTCCGCCACTGCTACCCATCACCCATGCACGGAGGCACCTCCGTTTTGTCTGGCACCTCAGTGTGTGGGGGATGGGTGTAGATGGATGGGTACGAGAGCACACATGCATGCCCACCCCACCCAGCCGCGGTGTGGTTCAAATGAGATTCACCCACGTATGAACACCCAGATTTCTGGGTGTTCATGCAAGGATGCTGCCTATGTGAAAAGGACCTTAAAAGCAGAGTTCAAGTGCTGAATTTTTAAAGGCAGTGTAATACATAAGACACAACTGCTTTTATGGTGTTTCTATAAATGATATTTTTGAGTCAAAATTGTTTGTCACAATTCACAAATATAAATGTAGAAATCCTCCAACTCTTTACTCTACACTAACCCTATTACTGAGCCTTAATGGGAAGAGTGGCATATAAAATATAAATAAATATAAATAAATAAACTACTCTTGAGTAAGTAGCGTGGCGAATGATGAGGATTTGCCTTGCTTTAATGGTTTTCAGTTTTTTGCTGTACCCGGATCTAAAGAGTCAACCAAAGGTCAGCTTTTGGGGGGAGTTATAACACTCATTTCCAGTAGATTACAGGCCACTAGCAGACAAATCTCTGTTAAGGTGAGAAACTGCTTAGTCCTTCAGGTTATATGCCCGGAATTTGATAGCCTCTTAATTGTCAATATTTATCTCCCTCCCGCATCTTCTCCATATTATTCCCCTGCATGTTGGGAGCAGTTAAGTGAGCTTTTGTATTGCTTGGCGCAGGACTATACAAATACTGCATTAATTATTATTGGAGATTTTAATGCTCGAGTAGGCAACCACTCTGCTGTAGTTGCCGATTCCCATTTTCAGGCATTCTTAAAAATTCCCTCGTGAGTGACTATGGACTCCTCCCAGAACAGTCATGGGAAAAAATTGATACAGCTTATACTTGATCAGGGTCTACTGATTGTTAATGGTAGATCTCCTTTGGACCCATTTGGTTACGTCACATATGATTCCATACTTAGAACTAGCCTAATCGACTATGTGATGGTCTCTCCACTTGACTTTCCCCTTATTAAAGTTTTTGTGGTCCTGGTAAGACCGGAAGGGAACCATTTGCCACTCCATCTGGAGCTTGCAATTCCATCCCCTCGAGATTATCAGGACCATGTTGGTACATGTGTTTCTTCTGTTCAGCTCCCAGCCAAATGGACCCCCACAGTATCAACTCAGGTGACACTATTACTCCACTCCCCTGATCTTTTAGCACTACGAGAGTCTCTAATAGTAGCTAGTGATTACGTAGAAGTTTATACTCTTATACAGTCTGTTCTCGATCGTCTCCTCCCATATATTACTAGGAAGCCTTCTATTCACTCGGGTTACACGTGTTATAGATCTAAAAACATATAGTATGACCGAGAACATAAAACCGCTAAGGCCGTTCTATCCCAAATTAGAAGAGACTGGAATAGGTTTCACCTGAACTGTGACTGGGAATTATACCTGGTCAAAAGGAGGGAGTATTACAAGCTCTTGAGGTCCAAGATACTTCTTAAATTAGCCCAAATTTGGGCAGAGTTTGAGGTGGTGGTCAAGACTTGGAATTCAACCAAGTTTTGGATTGATTAATTATTGTCATCAGAAAGGGAGAACCACTAGATACACTCAAATTGATGATGAGCGTTGGATCGCTTTCTATGAGGAGCTATATCAGGATTCTGGATCCGAGATGACCCTTGGGGAGTTAGTCACCCCCTCAGACTTAGTAGGCACTGAAGATGTAGATTCATTTTCTTTGATCGTGAGGGAGATGGACATACTTGAATACATCAATAAACTTCAGCCCGGTAAAGCTCCAGGTGTGGATGGAATCCAGCCTGAACTATTTAAGGATCATTTTGGCTGGTGGATTCCTGTTTTGGAAAAGTTTTTCTCAGCTATTAATTCATACCAAACAATTCTGAAATCTTGGACCATGGAGATTATTGTCCCGATCTTTAAGAAAGGTGACCCTAAGGACCCTGCCTGTTATAGGCCTATTAGCCTTCTTTCAGTTATGAGTAAACTGTATTCCAGAGTTTTGCTCACCTCATTGGAGGATTGGGTTTATTCACACTCTCTTTTAGCAGAGGAACAGTCTGGGTTCCGATCAGGAAGGTCAACCCTGGATAATTGCTTTATATTATCACATTTAATCGATAAATATGTTCAGATAAGGAATGTATGTGGCTTTCATCTATCTCGCGAAGGCTTTCGACTCCGTTTCTAGGAAGTTTCTGCGGCAGAAGCTTTCTAGTCTGGGAATTAGCCCCCATTTATTGAACTTAATAATACATCTCCATGAAGACACGAATGTGGTAGTTAAGGTAGGTCCAGATGGCAGAAGCACCAGACCCTTTACGATGTTTCAGGGAGTCAGGCAGAACTGTCTTCTGGCACCCGTGTTATTTAACCTTTTTATCAATGATTTGGTACATTTGGTTGGGGATAATCACTCTACCCCTCCAAAGATTATGAATAGTCCGATCTCAGTATTACTTTATGCTGAAGACATTATCTTTCTTTCACAGACTAAGCAGGACCTCCAACAGTGTCTTGACTTTCTGAATCATTTTTGTTTGCAGATTTCCCTTTTAGTTAATCCTAAAAAATCTAAAATAATTTCTTTTGGTGTGCCTCGTCTTAAGTATAGATGGGTGATTGGCCATCAGGAAATATTCCAGATGTCTCAGTATACATATTTAGGCCTTGTATTTTCAGCTTCACATGCCTGGTGGGCCAATATTGAGTTTTGGCTAGAAAAGGCAAGACAATCGACAGCTGAAGTTTTAAAACTTTACCATGCCTCTCCTAGGGCCTCAGTGGAGCAAGTTATTAATATCTTTATAGCTCAGACCTTACCTCAACTCCTTTATGGAGCAGAAACAATGTTTTTTAGTTATACAGGTAGATGGCAGTTACCCCAAAATTATTTTCTTAGGAGTATATTGAGGGCTCTAAAAGCAACGCTGTTATCTATGCTCCGTTTAGAAACGGGTTTTTTACCAGTTGAAGCCCAAGCTAAACTCAGAGCTCTCTTGTTCTGGCATAGATTATTTCATGCAAAGACCAAATCTCTGGCATGCCAATGTTATTGTGAGCAAAGGTTACATCAAGGATGCATTCAATATAAATGGTAGCAGGGGATCAAAGAACTAATTCTGAGTCTTGTCCTATCACCTGATCCCTCTGCTCCAATTCCTGATAAAGATGAGATCAAAAAGAGACTGTATGAGTGGGCTGTGAAACGTGAGATCTCTAATAGCCCCATTGTATGCCCAGTTGAAAGTCTCGTGCACACCTGAGCCTTATCTCCTTCAAATGCAAGATCCTAAATTGAGGAGAATGGTAACTCTCCTGTGTTTTAATCTCTTTGAAACAGCAGTAGTAAGAGGCAGGAGAGACCAGGTTCCCTATTCGCTCATGTGATCTGCAAGAAGTGGAGACTCTGGCTCATATAATCTTTCGCTGCCCAAGGTTTGAGGTCTTAAGAAGTGTCTGGATTGAACCCCTGTTTCAGAACTCCCCGCTTGTGATAGAAAGGAAAATGGCATTACTTGTCGCTGCAACAGATTTGGGGAAAGCTAAAGTGGTTGCCTGCTTCCTTGTCCTGGTAGAAAGAGTTCAAAGTTCAAGGAGAAGAGGGCTTCGGGATTTTATTTCTGTTGATCTCTAGATACCCTCCTTCCCATTTGCAGTGAGTACTACTTTTCTGGGATCTCTCTTCTGAATTTAGACTTATGGATGTATGCCCCCTTAACCAGGGCTTTTGTTTAATTTATGTATGTCTATGTAATTCTACGGGAGCTTTAATTATTAATTTTAATTTTTTCTTTATGTTTTTTACTTGGTGGAATGATCATATTATTTGGTGTACTGTATTTATGATGTTTTAATTTTGTCTTATATAGGTTATTTAACTGGTATAGCAATTTTGCTGGGTACAATAAAGTTTATCCTAACTAAATAAGTAGTTAGAGAAGTGCAGCTGAAATTCAGTATTTTCAAAAGAGCTGAGTTCACCTAGTTAGGGGACAGTAGGACTAGACCTCTCAATTAGAGGTCTCGTCCTAATTGAGGTAAGATTTCAGCTTAGGAAAAAACAGAAAAGTCTCCAACTGCTACTATTTTGAAGAAAACCTTCCAACTAGGAAGTGAAACCTTTACAAAAAAAGCAGACACAAAAGTTTGGAGGAGTGAACTACCCTATTCATTTTAAAAGATGCTCATTCAGATACTTTGGATGATAACGATTAATGTTAATAAATAATCCGCTGCCCAAAGTAAGAAAAGAGGAAAGATCTAACTTACTTTGAGAGACCACTCATTTTGAGTAGGCACTCCATAGTGGATTTAAGAGGAGGTTTTCATTTTCATAAATAGGAGACTTGGATTTTAAAAATTCGGGAAACATTATATTGTCAGTCACCATAACCATGATTTACATGAGATCTTGTCAGGTCAAAAATTGTACCCCCAAATTGAAAGATCCCCAATGAAAGGTTACAATAAAAAGTCACAGAATTAACATTGTTAATCTAATCTGAACTCACAAATTTTTTTAAAAAAATAAAACATACTGTTTAGCAATGAACCTAGACAATATGAACATAAAATAACCAAGTGACATTGTGCATCTGTCACAACTCAGCAAATACATACATATATGTATGTATGTCACACATATTCAAAGAGTTGACATTCTTAAGCAGATTGTTTTTAATGGTATGTGTATATGCATTGAAGACACCTCAGTTGCTGAGAGATAAAAAGACCCAATTATAGGATTTTTAAGGAAAAGATTTCACAACGTATAATATTAAATTTAAGTATTTTGACCAGGACACTAAAAAAATACATTGAAAGTAGCTGAATATTGAGGCAATAGAAAGCTTTCTTCACCTTGTTTAAAAAAACTGGTAACTTCAGCAGTGTGAATAGAAAAAAAAATTAACAAGAAAGAGGCATTTAGGAAATGAAAGATTTAGAGATTCTTGGAGGTCTGGTCCATTTGAATCGCACTTAGCATTGGATCAGCCCTATTTTACTTGTGTACATTTTTACAATTTCAGAGTGTTGTCTTTTCTGTCTTCCTAGCAGTGGTATCTACCATCTGCTTTCTCTCAAGGTTTGAGCAGTACCAAAATTATGGGGGTCTTGGAGGGGTATTTGTAGAATTGACAAGGGGTACATATGAAAAAATACGAGACAGGGGCCAGCTGGATCTCCTGCCTAACCTGTGAAGCAGCATATTAGCTGCTGCCCGTTGGGCCAACACAGTGAGCGGACATGCAGGCACCCTCCTGTGCAGCCGCCTTGCTGCTCCCATGCCCTGGATTCTGCTGACAAACCAAACAAATGGGCAGGACCTGAACCCAGGAGCAGTGGCCCCTGGTTGCCAGAAGTAGGATTGGGCCTGTGAAAAGCAACCAGCAACAGCAAAACACTCCTAGACTTGGGGCCAGAGTGTTTCCATCCAGGGGTCATACATGGCTCTGTCCCCAACCCAATCCAAGGCACTGTCATCCCTTCCTGACTCTCCCCAGCTGGTGTCTGGGACACAGGAAAACCAGTGGCTCTGTCTGGGAAGAGCTGTGCCCCAAGTGCACCCCGCAGGCCAGTCCTCCTTGCCCGGGTGGCGGGTTCCCACCAGCACATGGGTGGAGGCGGCGCCCCTGCCACACGCTGCTCATTTGGGCTCACAACTGCTGCTGCCCGAAGAGTGAGTCCTGCTGCTGTGCAGGGCGAGAGACAAGGAGGAAGGGTGGGGCTGTACTCAGCCCTGAACATGCTGCCCCCAGGCAAGGGGGACCTCCCTTGGTCCCTCTTTCCCTGCTGGTGTCAGCTTCTTCCAGTCATGCCATCAGCTGGCCGGTGGGGTATGCTCACTCCCAGCCTGTGCCATCTGCTGGCAGGCAGTCAGTGGGCACTGTTCCTGGGCCCCTCCTTGCTTACATCATGATCTTGTCTACAGTGCTGGAGGACTTCACCATATGCAGATGCTACAAGAGACTGAACAGTCGAGGGCACACATTAGCCCAGATTAGCCCTGCTGGGCAAGCCTTAACCTGTGCTGTGTCAACCACCTTCTCCAGTCAACGTGTCAGTTAGCAGCTGGCTACTTGCTCCGTGACGAAGTGGGCAACCATCTGGCATCCACCTAACAGATGTGCAGGTGAACTGCAGAGTAATGTTGGCTACTATTTATTTTGTTTTCTCCCATAATTGGCTCCTACTCTATTTCCAGACTTCCTGTGGTCTTTTCCTGTCTGTCTTTCTCTCTCTTTCTGACAGACTGGCTTTGCACTGCTTTGAACAAAATGGATTCACCTGCGAAGTGTGAGCTCTTCACATTGATTCACTCACTTTGAAGTCATTTTAGCCCAGTTTAATTGTTGATGTTAATATTTGACCATTGTTTTAACCATTTCAAACTACTCTTTTATGAAAAATCCCCCCATAACCTTTCCTTCACTCCACCACAAGGAGTAGAGATGCATTCCTATACATTCCTCAAAGATGCAGCTCTGAGGAGCTATAAGACCTTTTAGTCCCATGTATGGGTTCCTACTGCCTCCTGTACGGTGGAACAAACTGGGAACAGTATAAAATGGGGTGATTTCTAGAGCAAAGTTGCAGGACACTGGTGATAGTGTGTTAGAGAATGGGATTTGCTGTTTTTGTTCTCCCTTCCCTTCCCTCCCCATAATTTCAGCACTACTTCTGAGGGTTATGATGTAGTCCTTAACAGAGCAAAACTTTCTTGTCTACTTAGCTGCATTTATTTTCTATTTATTTTCTGATGCCCTTCTGCCATCAGACCCATTAGTGCTCCCTGTGCTCTTTTGATTTTTACCCACTACCTACTAGCCTTAAGCAACACTGATGCACTTTCAAAATGCTCACTCTGTCAATAACAGCAGAAGCACTTAAGTGTTGAAGTGTTGCCATGAAACACTCTCGTGAAGTGTTTCATGGCAAGCAATGGAAGCAAGTAATATAAATGTCTGGGAACTTTGAAAAGGGAAGCAAGGTGACAGAAAACACTAAAGCCAAGCTAAGACTGACCTGGGCATGGAAGACAACTCTTTTATAGGAACAATGACTACAAGAGGCATGGCTAATAAGAAACATAAATTAAATGTATGAATCTCCAATGCAAGCCAGTTTCCCTTAAATTGCCAACTAGTATTGAGAGAAGTAGGCTTATGCCACAGACTAGCTCTCCCTCCCTCCCTCCCCCCATTGCTATTGAAACATTTATTAAAATCTAAGTGGCACTTATAAATTAGATTTTTCTAAAACAGAGTTTATGCTGATAAACACAGAATACTTAACAACAAGAATTTATTATTTATATAGCACAAGCAGTGTACCTGGCACTGTACAATCCCTACCCCAGGGGGCTTACAATCTGAGAGAGACTAGGGAGGGAGAGACAAGGGAGAGGTGAACTTTGGGAGGGACAAGGATACATTCATGAGGTTGAGAAGTTGCAGGTGTATGTGCTTATTTTAGTTACAGGCCTTCGTAGTATTTTTAAAAGGGTGCCAACTTGAAAGCAAGTCAGTTTTAAGATACAACTTAAAAGTAGGGTCAGGTTTGGTCTAGAACAGAAACAAATGCTCCTGAAATTTATTTTTGAAAAACTTCATTCACATTTTGCAAGTTCAAAGATGAAATTTACAACTCATATGCAAATCCTGAATGGAGGTTGGCAAAGACAACAGCAAAGAAAGAAAGGGTGAGTAGTAGATAGACAAGCGGAGGAAAGGAGCAAGGGAAAGGAACGGGTTTGAACAGAATGAGAAATAGAATAAAGGCAAAGAAAGAGGAACAGGGAAAGAACTGAAAACAGAAAAGCAGAGAACGAAAATGGAGAAATAAAGGGATGGAGAACAGAGGAACACAGGAAGAAAATATTATGCAGAAAAAAAGAAAGAAGAGGAAACAGAGACAGGAGGGGAACATATTCCCAGAGAAAATCTGTGCAAAATCCAAGAGATGATGAACAAAATCTGAAGAGCCATTACCAAGTCATGAGAACACAACTTTGTAGATCAGGGTGACTAACTGCTGCATGTTCAAAAAAAGGGTAGAACGGCAAATATGTACAATTGGGTTTTATACTCAGCCCAATCTTCTATAATATTGTCCAAGTTGAAGTTAACCACTGTCAGATAGGGTAGCATTTAAAAGTGGTAAGCCTATCTCCTCTAAGCCTCTAAGCACCAAAACAAACTTTCTAATCCTCAATTTGTTGATAGGAGTTTGAAAAGAAAAAAAAACAATGGTTCCCATAGCTTGTGGTTCTGTGGCCCCATATAATTCTGGGAACCTAGACAGTAAAAGATGAATAGAAAATATATGGTGTCAGCCATGATCATGGCCCCCACTTGGGGTCATAGTCCACAGTCTGGGTCTTTGTTTTCTAAATGCTGAATGTGGTTAGTCGGCTTCCATTCCATACCAGTTGATGATTACTGAAAGCCAAATTAACTTCAGCTGAATCGTTGGACATGATAAAAGGGTAGCCTTGAGAACTGGTGGCAGAAGGTGTGGGAGGGAAAATCTTGCTAAAGAATATTAAAAGATTTTACAACTAACTTCCCAACCATAACAAATAACTGTAAGAAAGATGCTTGGAAAGAGTCATTACAACAGATATAGAGTGGGAGGCTAAAATAGTGACTCCATTAAGACGAGCGTACCCAGCAAGTTGGGCACTCTATCGAATCTGCAGTGCCCGATTTGCCCCAGTTGCATTTGTGTTCCAACTGGTACCCAAACTCATCCCAGGGCATCCCAGTAATACCCGCATTTTTGGGCACTGGGTGGGTGGGTACCATGTTGGGTGCCCACTAGGGGTGCCCCAAAAAGCGGGTGTTGGTAGCAAATGCGCTACACACTGCAGTTCTACAATAGATATATTAAGCCTTTGGGGCCCTCAAGGGAAGGGCTGGATGAAAATTGGAGAAAGCAAGCAAGAAAGAAAGCAAGAAAGAAAGACTCCAAGGTGGAAAGGATATTCTGAATGTCAGTCTGATTAAACAATGAATACTTTTTCAGAAGAAAAAAAAGCATTGCTTCAAGGAGCTAGAGTATTATTTCCCCCGTATACGCTATCCCTGATTGCTGAAATAGCTGCCATTGGAACATAAAAGTGAAATCCCCATAGGGGACTTTTTTTATTACAACCTCTTCGGAAGGAATTCAGTTTACCAGCTTCTTGTTCGGACTAGAGCAATCGTGCCAATGGACACCAGATACACCTGGAATGGTCATGTGTAAATCATATAAACAATAGCTAAGTGAACAGAAGCATCTGTTGTACTCGAGGTTAACCACTCTGAGGCTGATGGTGAAATGTGATGAGAAAGGTTCCACTGCCCATCCTCCAGAGAAAAAAAGTGGATCTCTATTAATGAGTTCTCCAATGTATGTACACTTGGCATAGAATCCCAAGAGCTGCCAGTATAAAGCATAAAGCTGTATTGGAAAATAAAGTTATCACTTGAAACAAACATTTCTTAGCCTACTTCTGGCAGTGGTGACAACCTTGATAAAAATGCCAATTCTCCAGATACTACGTCTGTCTCTCCCAATGAATGATGTAACACATACTTTGCTCTAATAGTAAATCTGAGAAGAATATTACTGTTTTCTATTTAAATAAAATGTTTATTACAGTAATAACTTCTTCAGACATGAGACATCACTGAAACAAACCTGAACGTTTAAAATGTAAAATGCTTCCCAAAGGTATCACTGGAAGAATGAAAAAAAGGTGAAACCATCTCCCATCCATGGTATTAAGAGTTCTTCACTATTTTGTCTTGTTAATTCTCATCCACATTAGTTTTTAGTAAATTTGAGAGCTATTTGTGCAGCTGAAGAGGGGAGGCAGCAATACGTCTAAATGTTGCTTCATACAGCAAAACTAATTGACAGGTTTAATTTAAAAAATAAGCAAAAAGAAATTATTTATTATGTGGGGGTAAGTGATGAGCATCTGGCCCCAAAAGAGATGAAAGCAAAGGTAAAGTCAAATGGTAAAGTACTTACTATATTAAGAAAAACTAATACCAGAACCTGCTCCAAAATTTTCCTTTAATCCAAATAGCCTCATGAAAGACTTTGTATACAGTAAATTAGGGCTGCAACCATGAGTCGATTAATCTGTCTGAAACCAGTTAAAATTTGTCCCCCGATTAATGCTTCCAGGACCTTCTGACAGTCCACAGCTCTGAGTCCTTAGCTCAAAGGGACATGTTCCAACGGAAGGCAAGTTTACCCAACACATGCAAATTAGGCAAATCTATGCAAATCTGTGTATATTTATGCAAATTTCAATTAATCAATTAATTAACAAAAAAGCTTAATCGATTCATCAACTAAAATTTCTAGTCAGGTTGCAGGTCTACAGTAAATAGAAATCTACCCCAGAAACTGCCTTCCTCCTGGAGATTGCTTAAATTTGCAGTGAATTGGTATACTCAAGAGAAACTAAACACATTTTCATAGGACGGTATCTTAAAAGATCTTTCACCTTGGTATAATACCATCCCCCTTCCACCCAGTTTGTTCTAGTGGGTAGGGTGCTGGACTTTGATTTTGGAATCCTAAGTTAAATCCTGATTTTCCTAGGTGTTCTTGGGCAAGTCACCTTCTTAGTCTCAGTTCCTCTATCTATAAAATGAAATTGCTGATGTCAGGACTAACCAGCTGTTGGGCCAATAATGTGTGCTCTGGGAGTATCCTACCCTAACTTGCCCGCATTAACTTGCCAGTGTTAAGGCACAGATGATCCAGGTTACCTCAGATATAGCAGCAAATTACCCTACTTTGTGGAAAGAAGACCTCTATGGGAAAGCACTGCTTATAGCTGTGCCCCATACTCCATGTAGCCTAAATACTTGAAACGTTAATACAAACCTTTCTCCAAAATACACAAATGCAACCATTTCTTCCATCCATGCCAGAGCATCATGTCACTTTCCTTTATAAAATGTAAAGTTATGCCTATGTAGCATTGAGAACAGTAGAAGAACTGAACCACCTTCTCCCAGTAGGGTTGCCACCTATGTACATTTTTCCAGGCCACTTATAAAACATACATGTTGCAGGGCCTGCATTGGTGGGGATGCGTCACCAGGAACACATTACACCAGTGCTCCAGAGCGTGTGCGCTGACAGCCAATAGCTTTCCGGGCACAATTCAAGGTGCTGGTTTTAACATATAAAGCCCTAAAATGGTCTGGGCCCGAGGTATCTGAAAGACCGCCTCTTCCCCTATGTCCCGTCGCAGCCTCGGAGGTCAGCTGAGGGTGCCTTCTTGTGAGTGCCAACTGCCCATGATGTTGTTACAACGAGAACATGCATGGAGGACAGGGGGCATTCTTGGTTGCTGCCCCACAATTATGGAACCCGCCTCCCCTTGGAGATTTGCCTAAACCTGAGCCTGCTCATCTTCCAGAGAAGATGCAAGACCTTTTTGTTTAGACAGGTGTTTTGTAGGCAGGAATAGGACTGGGTAGGGGGGTTCAGGCTAGAGGACTGCTGAGTTGTAGGTGGGGATAAAGGGTGGGGTAAGAGGGTGGTTGGGGTTTTAAGATATTTAAATGTATTTTATATTTTTAATGTTGTAAGATGCCCTAAATCAGGGGAGGGGAACACTTTTTTGGCTCGGGGCCCACATTTTGGGCGGTGAATATGCCGAGTGCTGCACTTCAAAAAGCAATTATAAATTAATATAAACACTAATTAGCTAATCAATTAAAATTAATTAGAAATCAATTAACAGGTCATTTCAAACAAAGCAATTGCTGCTAACTTTTTTATTGCACAAGTACATGCAAACAAAACATTATGAAGTAAGCACAGGACTTAATGCACAACTTGTGCTTGTTTACCCTTGGATAGGGTTTCTATAATCAGGTTCTATGGTTGAAGTAGCTACTCTCAGTTTGTTTCCTAAATTAACATCAGTAAATCTGGTTTGTAGTTTAGATTTCACCATTTTCATCTTTGAAAACAGCTGTTCGCAAACGTATGTGCTGCCAAAAATAGATGCCATTTTTAGAGCATGTTTTCGAAAGTTTTGAAATGTTTTCTCATTGACACAACTTCTATAAAAATCAAGCAGAGGCAGACCATTATATTTGCTTTTCAGTTCTTCATTGTTTTGCATCTCTGCGAGCTCCATCTGTAGATTTTCTGGTGCAGAGTCCACATCAACTTCAAATGGCGAGGAGAAGGTCAGAAATAATTTTTCATTTCTTTTGAAGTCTGAAAAGTGTTTGTTGAAAATGTTTCGAAGAAATTTTTATTTCTTCAGCATACTCATCCAACCCCTCAGGCTTAGTTTCAGAAAGTTTTGGGATATGGGCTGTGTTACCCTTTTTAAGCTGATGTTCCCAGAGGCTGGAGTTTCACTTCAAAACTTCTAATATTGCCAAAAAGGGTATTCATGAGGCGATTTCTACCCTGAAGTTTCAAGTTAAGGTCAGCTAAGTGCTGCACAGTATCAACCATGAAAGGCAAGTCATTCAGCCATTTGCGGTTTTCTATTTGGGGCACCGGCTTTCTCTTTTGCTCCATGAAGGCCCAGATCTCCTCCTTCAGTTCATAAAAACATTTTATCATGCTCGCCCTACTCAGCCAATGGACTTCACAGTAGTAGGCTAAGTCTCCGAACTCAGATTCTACATCACGCAGCAGTTGCTGGAACTGCCTATTGTGAAGTGATCTGCCCCTTAATATAATTTATGGTTGAGACAACAACAGACATCACTTCAGTACATCTCAGCAGCCTACCATTGCCGGTGCGCCATCTGTCGCAATCCCCGACAAGATTTGTATGCCCATTCGCAGGACTTGAAGGGTTTTCATTGCTTGACAAAAAAATCAGTACCTGTGGTTATGTCTATCATAGGCTGCAATGATGCCATATTCTCAGTGATTACAAAAGACACACTGAGCACAAAAATCAGAAGTTGTACAGTGCTTGTGGCATACGTGCTCTCATCCACAGCAAGTGAATATGCAACAAATTTGTTTGCACATTTTATTAATGTTGTTTTATTTCTCAATGTCATCTGCCATGTCTCTGATACGATCTGAAATAGTTCAATGCAACAGGCTTACATTTTGAAATAAACTTTTTTTTTCTCAACACAAAATACCAGCTGCTACAACCAGACACTCTGAAAATAATTTTAGCCTTTTGCCCAAAACCTGGCTGATAGCACAGCAGAACTTGCCTCAGATGCTTTCTTTGCAAACTGAGTTTGCTTTCTGAAATTTCTTTTAAGCATTTCAACTTTATCAGTGTGATCTTGCCCCTGAATAGTTGCATAACTTTGGTGTTTAGTAAGATAATATCTATCAACACTGGCTTTTGTCCATAACTGCCACCGTCATGCCCCACACCAAACAAACCGGCTTGTCTTTAACATTGATAAACAGGTAATCAGCAGTCCATCGCTCATTAAACACATGCCCCTTTGTAACAATTTTCCTTTTCTTGGGCGAACTTGCCATAACAGCTTGCTGCTCCGTACGCCTCTACTCCCCTCTCCACCTCCGTGTTGCAGTTATCTACCGCCCTCCCGGCTCTCTCTTCTCCTTCCTCTCTGAGTTCGAGTCCTAGCTCACCCTATTCTTCTCTGATGACATCCCCACACTCATCCTTGGTGACTTCAATATTCATGTTGATGTACCCTCTCAGCCTTGCACTTCCTGCTTCCTCTCCTTAGCCTCCTCCTTTAATCTCCACCTCTGGACCAGCTCCCCCACCCACACTGATCGTCACTCTCTTGATCTCATGTTTTCTAGGAACTGCTCTGTCTCCAATCTCTCCTTCGAGCCCCATCCCATATCTGACCATTTCCTTGCCTCCTTCAACCTCTCCCACTACTCCCCCTCCTCTTCCCCATCTCTCTGTCCCTTCCGCGATCTGCAGACCATTGTGCCCCAGGACTTCGCCTGCTCTCTCTCCCCAGTCTTCTCCTCCTCCTCCCCTGATTCTGCCATCTCCACCTTCAACTCCTCTCTCGCCTCCACCCTCGACTCCCTTGCCCTCCTCTCCTCCCGCCAAGCTCTCTCCTGTAACCCTCGTCCTTCGCTCATCCCCACCATTCACCATCTCCACTCCTGCACCCAGGCTGCTGAACGCCTCTGGCTCAAATCCCACTACTGCATTGACTTCCTCCACTTCAAATTCTGCCTCTCATAGCTCAACTCTGCTATCTCCCTTGCTAGACAGCAGTACTATGCCTCATACATTGAGTCCTGCTCCCGGGATCCTTGCCACCTCTTTTCCACTTTTGACTTCCTTCTCAAACCCCCTGTCCTCCTCCTTCCTCTTCTCTCTCTGCTCAGAATCTTGCTCTCTTTTTCACCTCTAAAATTAACAAGATCCACCTGGAAATTGCTTCCAAGTCCTCTCTCCCTACCACTCCCCCCACTCTCCCTCCTCCCCCTCACCTCTCTCCTATTCTCCTTCCCTCCCGCCTCCCTTGAGAAGATCTCCTGCCTTCTCTCCTCCTCCAACCCCTCCACTTGCCCCCTGGGCCCCATTCCTTCCCGCCTCCTGATCTGCATTGCTTCTACCGTCACTCCTCCCCTCCTTCTACCGTCACATCATCAACCTCTCGCTCTCTACCAGCTCCTTCCCCATTGCCTTTAAACACGCCACTGTCTCCCCCATCCTCAGAAAGTCCACTCTGGATCCCTCTGAACCCTCTAATTACTGTCCTGGCTCGCTCCTCCCTTTTGCTTCCAAACTATTTGAATGCACTGTCTACTCCCATTGCCTCGACCTCCTCTCCGCCAACTCCTCCCTTGACCCCCTCTAATCTGGCTTCCGCCTCCTTCACTCCACTGAAACTGCTCTTGCTAAGATCAGCAACAATTTTCTTGTGGCTAAATCCAACCACCTTTACTCTATTCTTGTCCTCCTTGATCTCTCTGCTGTCTTCGACACTGTTGACCTGCTTGAATCGCTTCACTCCTTGGGATTCCAGGACTCTGTCCTCGACTGGTTCTCCTCCTACCTTTCTGACCACTCCTTCAATGTATCTCTTCCTAACTCCTCCCCCCTGCCCCTCTTGGTCGGGGTTCCCCAAGGCTCTGTCCTTGGCCCTCTCTTCTTCCCTATCTACGCCCTGTCCCTAGGCAAACTCATTGCCTCCCACGGTTTCCAATAACACCCGACGCTGACGACACTCAACTCTCTCTCTCCACTCCTTCCCTTTCCCCCTCTGTTCAAGCTCGTCTCACCAACTGTCTCGCTGATATCTCCGCCTGGATGTCTCAACGTCAACTCAAACTGAACATGGCGAAAACTGAACTCCTTATCTTCCCTCCCAATCCTTCCTTTCCCTCTTCACTGTCCCCCAAGCCCATAGAGCTTGGGCTTCATCTTCAACTCGCACCTTACCTTCAAAGCCTATATTGACTCCGTGGCCAAATCCTGCCGCTTCTCCATCCACGACATTGCTAAGATACGCCCTTTTCTGTCTGTCTCCTCTGCCAAAACTCTCATCCATGCCCTAGTCATCTCACGCCTCAACTATTGTAACCACCTACTCGCTGGCCTTCCCTGCTCTCACCTTTCTTCCCTCATCTCTGTTCAAAACTCTGCTGCCAGGATCATCCACCTAGCCCATTGCTTTGACCATGTGCAGCCTCTCCTCTCTCCACTGGCTCCCCCTTCCTGAGCGTATTATGCACAAGCTCCTTGTCTTCACCTACAAAGCCCTTCACAACCTCATTCCCCCCTACCTTTCTGCTCTGATCTCCCTCCGAACCCCTGCTTGAGCACTCCGCTCCTCTTCCATCCCCTGCCTCACCCTCCCACGCCTCCCCTGCTCCCCCAACTGCCTTCGTCCCTTCTCTCTTGCTGCCCCACATGCCTGGAACTCCCTTCCCTGCCCACATTCACCTTGCCTCCTCCCTTCGTACCTTCAAGTCCCTCCTCAAAACCCACTCTTCTGCTCCACCCTTCCTAACTTCTGCTAATCATCCCCACCCAGGATTATCCCCCACCTGTCATCTGCAAACTCCCAATGTACTGTAACCAAGCCAAGAAAGTCTACCTGAGTTCTCGCATCCTCATGAATGCCGCTTCCCTTGTCTCTCCCTCTGTTCCCCCTTCTCTGTCTCCCCTCACCGTCTTTAGAGTGTAAGCTCTCGGGCAGGGACAATGTCTATCTTATTCTCTGTAAAGCTCCAGGTACATTGCTGGTGCTATATAAAAGCTTATAATAATGTAACCCTGTCTACTCTGGCAGGGTTGGGGTTTAGAATTGGTGACTTCAGCTCCCATCTGCATGAGCCTCTATCCTCTAAGCCAAAAGACCCAACTCCCTCAGCTCTGAGAATAGCAGGCTCATGAACCTGCGAGTGGTTAGTCACCACTCACACCACTAGAGGGGGCCTCTGCACCAACCCTCTCTCAGGGCTACAATAAATAAATAAATAAATAAATAATAATAATTAAAAAAAATAAGCAAAAACCTAGTGTTGGAATAGGCCCTGGAGCAGATGGGAGGTGGTTCCTCCCCACTTATCCTTTCTGCCCAGTTTCTGTCCAGTTTTTGCTCTTCTGTTTGCAACCTTGGCCCATTTAGGGCTGCAGTATTAAACCCAATTCTGCTAGCTGGGCCCCATTGATTTTAATAGGGGGCAAGGGTATTTGGAATTGCAGACTTGGTGCATAACATAAGCGGGCATAAACCCGCCCACCTTTTTTCCAAGCCAACTTCCGCCCCACCAGGCAAACAAGAAACAGTGAAAATGTCCTTAGCCCTGTCTGAACTCACCCCATCTCTCCCCACCCCCCGGGGGAAAACAACTTACCATTCCTATCAAGAAAGTCCAGGCAACTCAGTGCTGAGTGCTCCTATGTGAAAGCATGCTGCTGCTCTGTCACTGAAAGCTGGAGGAACTGAGTGGCCAGAAACAGCTGTAAGCTCTTTCCAAAGCTCTTTGGCCTGGTGCTGGGGGCCCATCCTTTGCAATGAGCAGTACGATGATGTGTCAGGGCTGAGGGATCCTCATTGGCCCAGCATTGAAGGCCCACCCTTCTGTAGGCACAGACTGCTAAGATTTCAGGGCTGTGTGCTACTCATTGGCCTCACCTCCCATTGCCAATCGGATGCACTTCTCACAGGCTGGGCAAGTCTGCGCATGGTTGAATACATGCGGCCTGCCAAGTTCTGCTTGGACCACAGCAAGCCGGGTGATGGGCCACATGCAATGCAAATAGGCTTGGAAACTGGTGGGCCAGAGAAAATAGCCCCGTGGGCCAGAAGTGGACCACAGGCTAGCGATTCCCCACCCCCGCTCTAAATCTATGGAGACAGGTGGGGTAAAATATGAAAAAATAGATATTCAAAAAAATGATAAAGCCATTTAATAAATCACTACATTCACTCTACCTGAACTGAAAATGGTGAAACAGAAAATAACCACTACCAGTTTTTGTTCTGTTGGACTATTCAGTGTTTTGTTTTCCTTGATTCGGTTATATCAGTTTTATGGTCATTTTGGTATTTGTTATATCATTTCAGTAATATTAACACTATTGTGCATGTGTAATTGCCAAACAATTATGTAACTAGAATACCTAAAATAACAAAATCACCAAAATGAAAAGCCAAACCCCCTGAAACAACAAACTGGATCCTTAAAAATGAGATATGTGAATACCTGTTTTGGTTACAGGTACTATTAAAGTATTTAGAATGCCACCCAAATTATCCATAAATAATAAATTTAATATCAGTTTCAGCTCTACAGCCAAGAGACTTTGATCATGATCTGGCTAACCTCCTCCCCTCACCAACGCAAGGGACCGTGCACCGGCTGAGGGGCTGAGATAGAGCAGACGGCCAGGAAGGGTGGGGGGGAGAAGGCCGCTGGCAGAATCGGAGTTCTGCCAGCCCATGGCCACCCCTCATGAAATGCGGGCGCCACGACCCCTTCACCGGCGGTACTTTACACCTGCTCTGAGCAGGCGTAAGGCGGTAGGAGCCATAAGGAGCCATGCACTGGACTCTGACCCTCCAAAGCTGAACGTTACAGCCCCTGAAACTGGCCCTGGCCCCACAGCACTCACCCTTGATTGCGGGAGCCCCGGATGGTTCCTCTGTGGCACAATAAGTGGTACGGGAAGGATGCAGTCTCTCAGGGGCCTGTCCAGGGCTCCTGCAATCAAGGGTGAGCGCTGTGGGCCTTGGGCAGGTTTTGGGGGCTGCTAGGACCGGCCTGCAGCAGCTTTGGAGGATCAGGGCACCTCCACCAGCCCATCGTCCTCAAGCTCTTTCTCTGGCCCCACCTCCTCCAGCTCCCCCTGCATGGCACAGGGCCTGGAGGTGAATTTGGCACTGCAGCTGCTTCCCTTCCAGCAGCACAGCTTCTCCCTGTGCCTGCAGCTTGCTGGATCGTGCTCTTAGCGTTCTTATTTCCTGTTGCATATGTATGAAAAGAAATTATATTCATGTAGGTGTCACTTTGTCCGATCACTGGTGCTTACCCAGTGTTTGTCAGCTGTGGGGGACTGGATGAGGAAGAGTCGCTTGAAGTATTTAAATCCCGACAAGATGGCAATGATGGTTGTGGGGAAAAGCTGGGGGAGTTATAGCCCCCATTATTGCTGGGGTGTGTCCTCCCCTGGCATCTCAGGTCCATAGTCTGGGGCTGCTCCTGGATCCACAGCTCCGCCTGGATGTCCAGGTGACAGTTGTGGCAAAGGGTGCATTCTCCCAATTACATCCGGTACGTCGACTTAGGCCATATGTCTTGGACTTGGACCTGGCCATGATCATCCATACTTTTATTAACTCAAGGTTAGACTACTGTAACATGTTCTATGTGGGACTACCCCTGGTGACGGTCTGGAGACTGCAGCTGGAGCAGAATGTGGCAGCTTGTCTCCTTAAGGAGACAAGTCGTCGTGAACACATTACTCCTCTGCTCTGCTCTCTGCACTGGCTGCCAATGGTATCCTGGGCCCAATTCAAGGAGTTGGTCTTGACCTTTAAAGCCCTAAATGGTCTGGGCCCCACTTATCTGCAGGACCGCTTCACTCTCCGGATTATGGACTGGCCTCTATGGTCGGCTGGGGGAGCCCTCCTTGAGGTCCCTTGGGTTTCCTGGGTGTCGGCCATGAGGAGGGTGTTCTCAATGGCCACTCCACTGCTGTGGAACTCCTTCCCATTGGAGATCCAGCTGGCCATAGACCTCCCCTCTTTCCATAGACCATGTAAGACCTGGCTGTTCTGTCGGGCCTTTGCCAAGGGAGACGGGATGGGTCGGTTGCTTAGGGTGGGGTTTTTTATTGTTGGGTTACTTTAATGCGGGGTTAAATGTTGATTTTAAAAAAACATTATGTGTTTGAAAATGTTGTTAGCCGCCCCAAGATGCTTGCGCAGGAGGGGGGTGGCATATAAATGCAAGGGAATAAATAAATAAATAAGTCGGGGTGGGGGAGGTAAACAAGTCTGTATTTGGACCAAGCAGTAATTAAGCTGTTTTATTTAAGTGTCAACGAGCATCTTAATCCTATTTTGTTGGAACTACTTTAAAATTGTGTATGCTTCATTCATTAAGAAAAAGAAATGTAAAATTTCCACAGAAAGCCAGTTTTTATAGCTGACATTATAATAAAACCTTAAATCTTCTAATGAAAATGTTGATTTAAAGTTACTGCGTCACCAACATTATTTTGTAATACTGGACAAGTAACAAGTTCTGTGCCAAACCATTTAATGAATCATTCTTGCATAGACTAGTTTGAATTGCTGAGGTAACGGACATTGTTCCCCCCTCAGCATTCATCAAATATTAAGACACTGAATTTTAAAGAAAAGGCTACATATATGTTACCCATCAAGCAGTAGTGAAACGAAAATCAGCATACTTAATCTTTTTATAGAAAAGACACACATTTTGAGTACTAAAAATCATCTACATAAAATAATCTAGCGTTAGCAAGGTAAGAGTAGCTCTTTCCACTGATTTAATAACTTGAAGCAGCACTGTTAATTCATACAGCAAAGTAAGGAAGATTTACTGAGAGAATGTATCTGTGTCACTGAAGTCTTGGATATAATATTCCATGAGAAAGCACTATTGTATATTTAACTGAGAAAGTACAGAAGACATGTAACTTCTAAAACTCCTGGAAGAATTGAAATTTATTATTAATTATTATTATTATTATTATTAGTAGTAGTAGTAGTAGTAGTAGTAGTAGTAGTAGTAGTAGTAGTAGTAGTAGTATAAGCATTTATATAACGCCAGCGATGTACTTGGCGCTTTGCAGAGAATAAGATAGTAGTGGAGGTTTCACAGGAATAAGTCTTGTCCTGTAAATTAGAGAAACAGCCCTCGTTTGTACAGTCTGTTCTTCCCAAGATACACCATGGGCATTTTCTCCTGATTTCACAGACATAATATAGTAAATCAAGTAGAAAGGAGGACCATCCCCCTCCAACACCTTCTTTCCCATTTCCTACACCTTACCTTCTTTCAGTTTCTAGGGTAAACTATATTACATGCATACTTCCAATATTTTATTTATTTTTTTAGGTAGGTAGGTAGGTATATTTATTGTGCAGCCAGTTTGGCTACTAAAATTTTTACAAAGATAGGAAAAAATCCACCATACACACAGTTTAACGTAACTAAAACAAATTCTTATACTAAGATTAAAATAAATTATCGTAATGAACAAACTGTCATTCATAAAATCGGAATACTAGAATAACATCATAAGTGGTTAACCCCAATTCCAGGAAAAATAATATAAACATTATCTCTTTAGTAGTTCATTGGAACAAGACACCTCAGTCTCTTAGGGATACAATGCTTCAGCTAACTGAGATGGAAACTTCTTAAATGAATAGCTAGTTGGCAGAAAGTAGCCACTGACCTTGTAACTCCTGAGTCAGCCCAGCTCAGGAGTTTGGGAAGCTGCGAAGCAGGGCTCAGCAGGGAAACATGAGCACTCAAGTACTTAAGTCTAGGTGCAGCATACGCTGGACACTTGAAAAAAATCTGCTCGACTGTTTCTACAGCCAAAAAATCACAAAGAGGGCATAACCGAGCTGCCCTGGGAATACCCAGGAAGCTGCCCTCCAACAAGGCAGATGGAAAGACACTGCATCGATATTTAGTAAAAGCACGTCTGCGAATAGGGTTGAGTCAAGTCTCAAGATGGCTCGGACCATCACAGGAGGTGCTAATCTGCAGATAATTTGTTTATTTCAGTTTTCTTTTATTCCGCAACCCTCCTGCTCAAAGAGCAGCTTGGGGTGGCTCACAGTCAACAATTCACAACAATTCACAATTTAAAATTCATTAAAAATACTAAAAATACACTAAAAGGGCAGCACCAATCTCCCTCTCCCTTAATCCACCCCACCCTACCTGTCTCCCTCTCTAAAGGCCCGGCAGAACAGCCAAGTCTTACATTGTCTTCGGAAAGAGGGGAGGGCTGGGGCCAGGCAGGTCTCCATAGGGAGGGAATTCCACAGTCTGAGAACGGCCACCGAGAACGCCCTCCCCATCATCGCCAGTCAGAAAACCCAAAGGACTTCGAGTTGGGCATCCCCGGCCAACCGCAGGGGCCACAATAAGACCCATGGTCTGATGCAGTTCCACAGGTAAGCAGGGCCCAGGCTGTTTAGGGCTTTATAGGTCATTACCAACACCTTGAATTGGGCCCAGAAGATAATAGGAAGCCAGTGCAGAGAACAGAGCACTAGTGTAATGTGCTCATGATGACCTGTCCCTGTTAGGAGTTGGGCTGTCGCATTCTGCACCAGCTGCAACCTCCAGATGATCCCCAAGGGTAGCCCCACGTAGAGTGCGTTACAGTAGCCTAATCTAGAGGTAATAAAAGGCATGGATGATGGTGGCCAGATTGGAGTCTGAGACATACGGCTGCAGCCATCACACCAGATGTATTTGGCGAAATGCTCCTCTCACCACTGCCTCTACCTGGGAATCCAGGCAGAGTTGTGAATCGAGGAGCACTCCCAGACTACAGACCTGAGTGGTCAAAGCGGGGGGGGGGCAAACCCTGTCAATGACAGGAGCTACCACCCCCCTCAGACCTACCCACCAACATCACTTCCGTCTTGTCGGGATTCAACTTCAGACAGCTCGCCCTCATCCAGTTCCCCACAGCCACCAAGCACTGGGTGAACACAGAGACTGCTGGGTCTGGGTCTGCAGAAAAAGAGAGGTAAAGTTGTGTATTATCAGCATACTGATGACAACACATGCCGAACCTTCTCATGACCTCGCCCAAAGGCTGCATGTACACGTTGAACAGGAGGGAGGACAGAACAGAACAGAACCTTGCATTAACACGTGAGGTCCCGGGGAGAGGAAGTATACTCCCCAAGAACCACACGCGGAGTTCTCCCAGCAAGGAATGAGCGGAACCTTCAAGAACAGTACTATCCACTTTGGGCCGGTCCCACAGCCAAGCCACCAACATCTCATGGTCAGTTATTTCAATCAATCAACTAACCTTTAATTTGTACCCCGCACTCTCTCGCCTACGGCGATTAGAGGCGGCTTGCAGAAAAGGAAGAAATACAAAACAGCAATACAAAATCAATGCCAAACACACTGGGCAAAAATATCAATTACAACTTATTCAAAACATATTCAAAAACAAAACATTTCTTAACACAAAAACTATCATTGTAAAGCATATAACATAATCTCCCCCCTTTACCCAAAAACCTCCCCCCCATAACCCAATACAACAATAACCAACAAC
Organism: Sphenodon punctatus; assembly: GCA_003113815.1. NCBI lineage: Eukaryota > Metazoa > Chordata > Lepidosauria > Sphenodontia > Sphenodontidae > Sphenodon > Sphenodon punctatus. The sequence goes on from QEPC01013985.1 coordinate 796,183, forward strand.
TACCTTATCTCTACGCACGATATCCCATCCAGATGCTCCCTCCCTGCTGCCATCAGGGAAGGAGCCCATCAATCCCCCCCATCTTCCTGCTCTCACCAGGAGGGGAGGGGCCATCATCCACAACCAACAACAACAATATATTCATAATCCAAAAGTCACAAAAAACAACAATCATAATAAAGCTACATCACAAATTATTAAACATCACACCCCTACTTACGCACCCTCCCCTGCTGCCACCAGGGGCTGGCGCCATCCCCCCCTCACCTCCCCCAAACACATCCCCAATACAAAAAACAAACTTACAATACCCTAGCCCCTACATCCCATACAGTCCCCGAAGAGCCCCAAAGGGCCGCACTCTTTGGCTGCACTCTTTGGCCGTGGCCCTTTGGCTCGTGGCGGCCCTTTGGCTCGCGGCTGCCAGCCTGTGGCCTGCGGCAAAGCTGCAGGTGCTTCTCTTTTATGCATGCCCCCCGGGCTACTTCCTGGTGCATGCAGGGGAAGGGGATGGTGGAAACACAGTCCCAGTTCAATGGGTCCCCCCCCCAGCCCCTGCACTCACTGTCCCATTTGCTTTAATTAACACAGGTCAAGGTTTACGAGACATTCAACCAGCATCCTCATTAGTCCATTGTAGTCTACAGAGCTCTTCGAATTAGGCCACAAGGTAAGAAAGTGCAACATTTCTTTTCTGAACTTTTGGCTCTTCAGGAATGTTTTAGATTCCATGTATTCTGAACTCTCGGGGGGAGGGGGAGTCTTCCAGTTTCAAAATTCATTCTAAATACCCCAAAACTTGACATATTTCCCTGATGTTTTGCCAAGAATTAGTCATCCTTGTCAGGATGACTAGTTCTTGTCAATTAACTTCTTTGAAACTTGGCCCTGTATTGTTGTTCCTTTCCTATGTCCAATAACAAAGCACAAGGCCCTCCAAATCCCTACTAAACAGGATAAAGTACATTTTTTCCATGTGTCAGTTTCTAACATAGTGAGTTCCCAGCACCTCTGGTCAATTATATCCTTGTTACTGAAATCAAGTTCATTTGTAGAACTCATTCTCCCTCTTCAGTCACCTCAAATTGTAATCTTTATTCTTCCTGTAAAAATATCCATTCTGACCAAGGTCTTACAATACGAGATTCCTTTTTAGACCGGTAGGCTGTGGCATTTCTCTAATGCTCTCAAGGTTTCCCCCCTTTGGGCTAAAGGCCAATTGTAGGCAGATTACTCCACTCCAAAAGTCATAAACTAATATGGGTTTTTTCTAAGTACCAAGGGATCTATAGTTCAGATTTATAGCAATCTAAATGGGCAGCTTTGGTGGCTACAGAGGACCACACACAATCCATAATCTTCAAATGCTCAACCCCAACAACTGATTTATGATTTTTAGGTTATTGTCCACACAAGAATAAGAAGCATTAAAAATGAAATCTGAACTTATCCTTTAAGCTTTCATTCTTTACAAATCAAAAGGCTTCACCAGAAACTAGCTTTGGACATGTTTTTCCATTAGTAGCATCCTGTGCTCTCAATTCTAATCTCAATAGAGAAGGTGGCCCGATCAGTGCTAGTTAAATCACAGAACCAAAAGTGAAGTAGTTGGTTAAAACAAGTATGTACTATAGCACTGCTTTTCCAGTTCATGTTAATTTCAAAATGTACATCTTTGTACTGTATAATTAAAAAACCACCAGAAATGTAGCATGTAAAAAACACATGCTTTTATTATTTTTGAAAGTTTATATCGCTACATTTTTAAAATAGCCGATTTATGTACTCTTCCTTTAATATTAATATGAACTAAGTAGCCATAGAAGTATTGTTATTTTAATTTTAAAATACAGAATCTGAAACATGGACCAAACAGCATGTCAGTTACATACCAGATCTGGACAAATGTGAAAGTTGAATAAAGAGAAGCAACCTCCAGTTTGGAACTGACAACCCTGACAACAGTAAATTCTGAGTCTCCACTACCTGTCATCTCTGGGAACACCTTTTCTTACTTTCATTCCCAACCTGAGAAATTAAAAGCTACACGCTGCTCCTCCTACCCCAACCTAGGTTTTGACCATTCCATTTTTGGTTATATATAAGTTGACACTGGTTACCGTGCAAGCTAATATGCTACTAATGACAAAAATTGGTGAAAACCTGAAGAAAATCTTAAGCTAAGCAATTAAAACGAGTCACACCAGTAAGATGTTCATACACATTTTGCCTTACAAGTCAGAAAGAGAACTAGGGAATCTCCTGAGTAATGGTAGGAAAAGAGGGAAGAGACATTCTTTCCAATTTCTCCACAGATGTTCAGAGGGAAGGAGAAATATTGGGCAGTAATTTTACATCCCCTTTACTAGACTAAAAAGTAACAGTCGAGTGGTGGCGACTGTGGCTGGGTTGCTGCCACGCCACTGACACAGCTGGGGTCAGATCAGGAAACTGACTACACATGATCCCAGCTGCGAAACTGCCCCAACTAGGGTGACCATGCCTCCTCTTTAAAAGAGGACACTTATGAAAAATACATGGTGCAGGGCGACACGGGAATCACTGTAGCCCTGCAACATGTATTATTTATAAGCATCATCATTTAAAGGGAAGATATGGTCACCCTAGCCCCAGTGCTGTGCCCAGAGCTCCGCCCCTCCAACATGACGGCAAGCCAGTGATCCAGGATGGGTCATGGCAGTTAACAACGTACATTCTAACCTGCTATGACCCAGTTTGCTCTGGACTAACCTTGGTGAGGAAAGGGAGGGGGCGAGTAGCCTGGGCTGTGACTTCAGCATTTGCCAAGTAATAGCCCAGGCTAGCTGCTGACACGCCCGAGAACAGTCCGTGGCAAACATCTGGGGGTCCAAGCACAAACATGGGCCACAACGGAACAAAGCTGGCCAGAGTAGGTCACTGTCATGTTGGTTTTCACCCACTGCCCCACTCATCTGAACTCTAATACCCAAGACATCAAAACTCCATTTACTCCTATCCTGACCCACTTCCTTGTGCGGGGGTGTACTGCCTTCTGAGATTCATACACCTAAAGCTGGGAAGTAGTGAATTCTCATAGGTGACTATGGTTCTTAAGGGGAAAGAAAAAGTGTTTTCCCCTCTCTTCCACCTGTTTGGTCACAATCTGACTGAAATTTACGTTGTTGTTTTTAAAAAATAAGAGAGTTTGTTATTTTTTAAAAACAGGCAAGCTGCTAGTTCACAACGAAGGCCAACATAAGCATGAAAATTATTTTAAAGAAGAAAGCCAGTGTTGAGAAAATAAGGGTAGAGAAAGGTAGCATTTCCAATTCACTGTAGATGTAGCATGTGATCTACAGAAGCAAACCCAAAGGATTAGGCATGCTTACTTATGTTTACCAGGTATTTGAAGGTGAAACTGGTACAGACTGAGACTGATAAGAAAGCTTTATGCAGTTTTGGTACTTTCCTGTATTCATGTAGCTGTGCAGTTACTTTCATTTTTTAAATTTCATTTCATTTATTATTTCTATACTGACCCTCTTGCTGATCACGAATTGAGGCAGTTTACAGAACATTTTAAATATACAATGCAATAAATGTAGTACAATAGGTTATGCCACATACTTACCAGTTAAGGCTTTTGTAATTTATGAAAGGAGGATAATATATGATAGAAAGGTCTTGTTCCAATTTTTAAAAGATTGCAGGTTAGTGGTACTAAATATCTAGCAAAAAGTGTAACATCTGGCTGTATGTTATTTTGGACAATGTGGTACTTTGCTTGCTCCCAGCAACGCCTCAGCAGTGTTTGTGCCTGCCTCTGGCTCACAATATGTTCTAAGATATTACAAGTGTTATCATGAAAAATAAGTTACCGCACGTTAAATTCTCAGAGCACAGAAAATATTCAAAAATTAAATAAACTATGTAAATAAGTTAAAGAAAATAGAGATGGAAGAGCAGGGCTGGCCCTACCACAGGGCAGCCGACTCTGACTGACAGGCAGTGGAGGGGGCCAGCAGGAGTGAGGGAGAGGCAGAGGCCCCGCTTCTCCCACACTCCGTGCCCCCCCCCCGCTGCCTGTCACAGTCTTGGCCAGGGGAAATGAGGGAGAGAGAGGCAGAGGCCCTGCCTCTCCCTCATTTCTCCTGGCAGAGAGACTGACAGGCAAGGCAGGGGGGGCACCCATGGAGTGAGGGAGAGGCGGGGCCCTTGCTTCTTCCCTCACTTCCACCAGAAGTGAAGGAGAAGCAGGCAGAGACCCCGTCTTTCCCTCACACCGTAGGCCCCCTCTGCTGCCTGGCTGTTTCGGCCAGGGGAAATGAGGGAGAGACCGAGACTGACAGGCCACGGGGGTGGGGGGGCGGAGCAAAACTTCCGGTGGTGGCAGGCAGCACAGCAGCAGATTTAATCTGCTGCCATGGTGCCCGCCCCGCCTGAAGCTCCGAGTCCAGCACCGGCCCAGGCCGGAGTTGGCAGCAGCAGCGGATCAGTAAGTGAGCCGAATGGCCGCTCAGACTTGGGGATGGGCAGAGGGGAGTGCCCCTCCGCCCATCCCTGAGCCCAGGCCAGGGTAGCGTGCTGTACCCAGGCCGGGGAGCACAGCCTGAGCCGGGGACTCAGCAAGAGACATGGTTCACACATCCAGGCTGGCCAATTGTTATCAAAATCACATCCTGCAGTGACAAAGGACATCAGAGAATCCCTAATTGGCTCTTTCCTAGGCAAATGCTTCCAACTTCCCAGTAACAAGTGAGGGAGAGGGGTTGGGGTGGTTACAGCAAAGAATGATATATGGGTGATATTTCTGTTGACCAGTTGACAAACACATCTTGTACCTCAGTGACAAACCTAAGAGAATCCCTGGCATAGGCTCATTCTCTGCAGATGTTATGCAGACTTATAACATTGGGACCCTTTATCAAATCTTTCTGATATTCAGCAGAGATGATCTTGAAGGTCTCAGATACAATAGTCCAATTGGTAGGATTGTAACGCACTCTACGTTGGGCTACCCATGGTGATGGCTTGGAAACTGAAGCTGGTGCAGAATGCGGCAGCCCATCTTCTGGTAGGACTGGGCTGCTGGAAGCATATTACACCAGTGCTCCACTCTACTGCACTGGCTGCCGGTGGTTTTCCAGACCCAATTCAAGGTGTTGGTTTTGGCCTATAAAGCCCTAAATGGCCTAGGCCCTACCTATCTGCAGGATCGCCTCACTCCCTGGGTGCCGGATCGACCCCTGCGGTCATCTGGGGGCGACCTGCTTGAGGTCCCCCAAGTCTTCCAGGGGGTCACGCAGGGGAGGGCGTTCTCGGTGGCCGCACCACAACTGTGGAACTCCCTTCTGGTGGCGGTCTGGTTGGCCTCACCTCTCTCCTCTTTTTAGAAAATTTGTAAGACCTGGCTGTTCTGCCAGGTGTTTGGCAGGGGGGATGGGTGAGGGGGTGGAGGGGTTTTTTGGGTATGGGGTTATTTTCTTTTCCTCCTTTTAGTTGTTTTAATTGTTGTTTTAATATTTTAATGTTTTACGAATTGTAAGCTGCCCCGCGCTGCCTGTGGCAGGAGGGGAGTAGTAGTAAAAGTTTGAAACAAATAGTTTGAAATAATAAATATCATGTAAACTGGCTGGAATGCACAGATGTTAAAGCCAGAAATAATTTACATATAAATTTCTTATAACATCAGGACCCTTTATTCTATCTTTCTAAAATTTTGCAGACATAGTAACCTTGGGGAGAGGTATAATCATGCCCTGCTTCATCCAAATCAGATGGGAGACAAAGATGTTACAGCCAGGAATGTGTACACAGATTATTGTAAAATAACAAATTTCAACCGCTTATAAAATCGGATACCTTTATCCAATCCTTTTGAAATTTGTCACACACAATGCCCTCTGTTGGGGTACAAGCCAGGTAAGATACATCTACATTGGATGAAATACAAAAAGGTTACAGCCATAAATGTGTTTTCCATTGAAACCAATAGAAATAGAAAACAAAAGTAAAAATGAAAACAAAACAAAGATTAACAAAATATAATCAAAACAAGTGCCATTTTAACAATGAAAACAAAAGTAGTAACGAAAACAAAAGAGCTTTACTTTGCACATCCCTAATCACTGGTGTTCAGGAGAGAGGTGGCTGTATCATCATCATTTGACTCCGGGTAAGAGAGGCAGTGCAGGTAGCTGCCTAGGGTGGTAAACTGAAGGAGGTAGCAAAAACTGAAGCTGCCCCTGCATAAACTCTCTGACAGGATTGAGGATGGGAGAAGCGGGAGGATCCAGGGCTGCCTACGGCAGCAAAAATCCTTGTGCCATTCCTGCATATGGTTGTATTTATAATGGACAATTCTATTACAGCCACCACAGTTCCATCTCAAATTTCTAGCTAAAGCAGGTGAATATTTCCACAACTTTCAAACTGTTCTACCTAATTTTATTTATTTATTTAAATTTATTATCCCACCCTTCCCTAAAAAGCCTCAGGGCGGCTTACAAATAAAGTATAAACGTAAGAAATAAAACATATATAAAAGCGTATAAAAAACCATAAAAACAGTAGAAATTGAAAACAACCCCAAAACCCCCAGCCCCGCAAGAAAACCACTCAATAACCCCCCCATGTCCCACATACAACCCCTCCCCCCTCCCCAACACTACCACAAATCCACTCACATCCACTATTTGTGCCCGCCAAACACCTTTACACGTAAAAAGTCTTGCACCACCCAGGCTCGGGCTCAGATTAACCTCTGGGGGAAGGGAGTTCCATAACACTGGGACAGCCACTGAGAGTGCCTCCCTGCACATCGAGGTATTTAATTTGCGACTTTAAAAGAACTCACGACTGGTTTTAACGTGTGAAATGTCACGTCTAAATTCCATGCGCGGCATATTTACACACAACATGATTTTATGCACCGTGTTCGCCACGCATGTCTAAAAGCAGTCTTAATTCCCTGTCAGGTTATGCCTTTCTGTATTCCTTAGTTGTGCTCTCTTTTACGTGATCTGCTTGTCCTCTTTCCCCTCTTCCTCTCAAGTTCTAGACTATGTTCCTTGGTCCCCAATCTCTCTCTACTGGCCCCTTTCTCCATAGTGCACCTGTTCTCTAATAAGTGTTAGCTTTTCCCTTCCCTGTTCTCCTCCTAGTTCCTATCAGACCTTAGTTTCTCGCTGATCTTACTCATTCCTTCTTGGTTCCATCCTAGGCTTCTATTTCCCCTACCTATCCTTTAATTCCCTTCCTTCCTCAGTGTCTGGCTTCCCCTGTAGTTGTGTACTGTTCCCTGTTATGTTCCTTTCCTTGTTATGAACCTAGTTCTTGTACAGCTGTGTATGGCCATGTTCCCCTCCACCCTAAATGCCTAATTCTCCTTACAGCGTTTTTCCCTATGCTGTGTTTGGTTCTCTGATATGCTCCTGATTCCTTGTGCTGTTGTGTGCCACCATAATACCTTGCTACCAGCTGTTTAGCCCTCTACCTCTGTGTCTGATTGGATAGTCCTCTATCCCGGCTTGTTGCCCTGATTGGTATTTAAAGTTCCTTCTGTTAACCTCTTAGCCTCGCTCTAGCAACTTGTCTCTTCATTGCTTAGTTTCTGTGTGGAGCTTTCCTCATGGGTTCAGTCCTCCTTAGTATTGTCTATTCCTTCTTATTTGTGTAGCTTCTGCCCGCCCAATAAAAGTCTCGGTCTGATGAGACCGTGAGCCAGAGGATGAGAGTTCCCAATGATAAGTTCTGATCTTAGCCTTATGGCTTAACTGCCTTAATATCCTGACGGAACTGTGACCTCGTGGCTCCTCTCTTGGTTGCTATAGTGCAGCTACAGGGACTCCAAGTTCTAGCTCTTTCTTCCCACTAGGTGGCACTACCACCTTCCCCCTTGAGAACCCTGACAACTAATAGACAGTTCCCTACAGCATACATCAGTGCTTTGTGCAGTCTAGATTCAAGTGATCTGGCTTCAGTCATTTCTTTTACAAGAGTATCACCATTGGGAAATGATTCTTGATAAACAGGTTTGCTCTGAGATTAATCTGTAGTGACTTATTGTCATTCATGGTAAATAATTTCTGTCAATCTTCATAGGAGTGGACTTGTTTGTGTTGAAAGTGTCTGATGATGGCACTCCCTGTAAAGTACACTACCCTGAGATTTGATATAAAAGTCAGGCACTATACAGTACCCTTGGTACTGACAAGTATTCCTTTAGAGAATATTACATCACTTTTCAAGAACCCTACAGAAGTGGTAGAGGAAACACAGAAAAACCTGAAGTGATAGGATAAATGATTGCATTATTTGTTTTGGCACCAGTATGTCTCTTATCTAATACTTATGACATGCAGCTTATCATGCAAGCACAGTATGAGATTCCTGATATATTGTGTAAACAAGAAATCTATGCAGTATCACATATATTTCTTTTCAGTGAACAACAGAAATAGAAAGCTAGGCTACACAGGTGGGATACAGGGATGAACTCAGTGTCAGATTATTTCACCAACATAAATGTGTGATTCACAGTGCAATTTAATCATTCAATAATTTAAAAAATAGAAATAAAATAAAAGAATACGGTTGAGGCTTATAGCTTTACAGTATAAGCTACTGCACTGTACTATTCCTTCTTGGGTTTTAGATGCATACTACACCTAATATGAACAAATAGGAAGCGTATGTTGTCCTCTCCTCTCAAAACAGGTTTGAAGTACATTTCCTGCATGTTTAGCAGCCAACCTAAAAAGGAGAATTGAGTAAGCAGGGCAAGCATGGAGAGGAAGGCACAGTGAGCAACAGCAAAATGCAGCAGTCTGAGTGAAGAAGTCACTCCATCAAATGGCTACAATCTTCATTATATGGCAGAGGATGTAGGTGACAAGATTGGACAGAGTAAGACTAACGTAAAACCATTTTGTTTGTTTGTTTTTGTTTTAAAAATGCCCAGCAAATATCTGGGGTTCTCTTTTCTGCTTTCATAAGTAGAAAAGCATCCAAAACCAACAATTTCTAATGAGTTGGAGTGCTGTTTAGGACACCTCAAACACAGATGAAATTAATGAAATATGAAATAGAATTGTTTCCCCACAGAAGAGTGGAATCCTGTAGGGACACTGACAGCACCAACTACCAGGGAATTCCTTCACTCCTGATGATACCTTCCATCCAGTACAATCTGTTACCTGAGGTCTGTGTACTCATATCCTCACCACATGGACCAACCAGCCATAATTCTCAATGTAACCAAGCCAAGCGTGTGCACCTGAGACCTCGCATCTTCGTGAATGTTACACCCCTTCTCTCTCTCTGTTCCCCTTCCTTCGTCTCCCCCCCTCCCTCGTCTCTCAGATTGTAAGCCCTAAGGCAGGGACCATGTCTATTCCATTACTTTGTAAAGTGCTAGGTACATTGCTTTGTCAAAAGACTATTTAAGCTATTAGTACTGTGTAAATGCCACCAGGGAGCAATGGTCACAGATAGACTTCCAAATTCATTCTTTTTAAAGCATGCAAACAAACACTGAATCTTGGAAAGACATGGTGTGGTGATATTAATTCTGGGATATGCAAACACCAGAAGCATTTACGATTCCTGGGTCTCTTGGTCGAGTTAATTCTTAATGTGGAGTCACTCTCAGGGAACAAGGAATCAGTGCCGGGCTGACACTCCTGGTACAAGGGATTGCCTGCATACTATCTGTGACAACTTTTGTTGCAGTTTAGAGAGTGTGTGGTTGCTGTGTTGGTCCAAAATATAGGGGATGGAGACCAAATATTTCAGATAATATCTTCTCTTGGACCAACTTCTGCCGATGAAAGTAAACACGCTTTCAGATCATGTCATCGATTTCTCCTTGGCTGGGAAACCAGGCTGAATGTTCACATGTGCCTCTGGCCATCCAGAAGAGGAGCAACACGGACATCAGATACTGAACACTGGCAGTTTCACCAATCTCCTGTAACTATAATTTACCATTTTATTGTAGTAGTTAGTAGGGAACAATCAAGAATGGGACACTGCTGCACTACCTATTTTACTCTGATGGTTCTCAATCTTTTTGTCTTTGTGACCCCATTTTGAGACTTTTCATATAATTCTATGACCCCAAACACAAAGACATGCAAAGCATAGCAAATATGAACCGAGGTTGTGGCTTCATCTGCAGATGATGTGACCACATTGGGGGTTCACAGTCCATAGATTCAGAACTACTGTGCATAATAAATAGAGAGTACCTGCCCCAAAGAGTATTTTATTTACTGTAAATAGGCAAGACAAAGGGCAAATGCAATAGTTACAAAACAAGAAAAAAATATTACGCAAGTCTCCGAGTGTTATCTTATAATGAATGGGCTAGTTAACTGGAAAGACAAGGGAGAGAAAAGGACTAGTGGGAAAAGGGAAGGTAGGGCAGATGGTGTGAGGGGCTGAAGTGACAACTACAAGGAGGGAGAAATCATACTTGTTAACAAAAGTGATAGCAGAGCACTGCCATCATGACTCAACTCAGATTGGGAACCTGCTGCTAGTATGGTCCTGACCGGGACAGAGTGGCCAAAAAATGTGCCTGTAGCTGGGCAACTGGGGAGGGTAGAGAGCTACACAAATGTGTGGCCAGCTGGCCCCATCCTCATGCTGTAGAAATCATCCCAACCCCCACCACGAGGGACAGCCATGATGGGCAATGACGGCCACCATGGTGGACCTGATCTGGGCCATGTCACGGCAGGCTACAACAGACATGGTAGCTTGCTCTGATCTGATCAGAAAGACCATAAGCCCAGACTGTGATCCTGGAGCAATCCCGGGTGAACATCTGGTGAACACCAACAAAACATGCCAGTGGCTCGCAGACCTCAGTGAGCCAAAGTGGGCTATCGTCACGATTGGTAACACCCACTATAAGCTCGATGAGAGAATGTCCAGAATCAGAACTACAGATTACTCTTCTTAGAAGAAATATTAAGAAATCATGATTAGTCCCCTAAAAATCATAACAGTTAACAGGATGATAAGTTCAATGCATTTTTTAACCGTCTTCTTGCTTTCAAGTCTTTGGGGTAATAACTGTTGCTCATTTTCGAGTTTCACTCTGCAACAAAAGGTTAAAACATATAAGAATGATTTTCTCTCATAGGCCCTTTTTAAATGGGCCGCAGCTGTGAGGGTGGTTGGTGTGTGTGCCGCAGCATGGGCGGTGTGTGTATGTGTGCACACACGGGCGCACACTGATCCCCCCTGGAATCCCCACACACGGAGCAACTGCTGTTTTGGCCAATTGTGCTGTGCATGGTCATTTGTTTCATAGGAGCATGCACACCCACCCACTCACTGCTGCATACGCATTGGAGGCACCCATGCATGCCCACTGTGTGGGCATGCGTGGGTACGTCTCATTTGAAAAGAGCCATAGTCATGATTACAGCAGCTAGAGTTTTGAGAAACAATAGCAAATATGATGAAATGCAAACTAATTTGTGAGAGTTGGTACACAGCGTTGACGGTGCCAAAAGTAGAAAAAGTCTGACAGCTTTAGTAATGCCCATAATTGGGAATCCTCTGATGTACATCCCTAAAATGACCCTCTACATTATACAGGAAGATCCAGAAATAGGGAGAGGGAGTTTCTTGGAACCAATGACACTATGCCACAGCACAATTTGCCATAGCACAATTTTGCACTTGTCAAAGCACTGAACACCTTTTCAAATTAATTTGTTAGTATAACGCCATCTTTAGTAGATTTTAATATTTAAAATGTTATAAGCAGTTATTAAATTTTCTACAGATGTTGGATTGAAGGAATTTTTAAGTACATAATATTTTGAAGAATGGAAAGCTTTGAAAAAATATATGTATTTAACTATCCTCCAGCACAGTTTGCCAGGTGAGCCTGATCCCAAATGCTGCAAATCATGTGCGGAGCTACATGAATGCAGAGTCGCACAAAACTTGCGCGCATTCCTATTGTGGGCAAATGGAGCCACACAGATCCCACGCACAAGCGTGCATGCGTGCAGGCTTTGTGAGGTTTGGTATCAGACTCAATGTCTAGAGAATATTTGATGCACATTTTAGGGTCAGGTATACATCCAGTCAAACATAGAGATGCTATTGATAACTCAAGTGCTTGCTGTCTCAAAACTAGTTCAAGTGATGCAGAAAATATTCAATATTCATTTCCAATATGGAGGAAATAGTTATTAATTAATTAATTAATTAATTAAATTAAATTAAATTAAATTAAATTAAATTAAATTAAATTAATTATTATTATTATTATTATTATTATTAGCAAGCATTTATATAGCACCAGCAATGTACCTGGCGCTTAACAAAGTAATAGAATAGACATGGTCCATACCCTAGGGCTTACAATCTGAGAGACTGGGGTGGGGAGACGAAGGAAGGGGAACAGAGGTAGAGACAAGGAGAGTAACGTTCACGAAGATACGAGGTCTCAGGTGCACACGCTTGGCTTGGTTACATTGAGAATGATAGCTGGCTGGTCCATGTGGTGAGGATATGAGTACACAGACCTCAGGTAACAGATTGTACTGAATGGAGGGTATCAGCAGGAGTTAGGTGAGGGGAGCGGGGAGTCAGGGAGGGCAGAGTGGAAGAGGTGGGTCTTGAGGAGGAATTTGAAGGTACGAAGGGAGGGGACGAGGCAGATGTGGGCAGGGAGGGAGTTCCAGACGTGGGGGGCAGCTAGGAAGAAGGGACGAAGGTGGTTAGGGGAGCAAGGGAGGTGTGGGAGGCTGAGAGAGGGGACAGAGGAGGAGCGGAGTTCATGGACTGGAGTACGGAGGGAAATTAGTACAGAGAGGTAGGAGGGAGCAAGGTTGTGAAGAGCTTTATATGTGAAGACTAGGAGCTTGTGCAGGATTCGTTCAGGAAGGGGAAGCCAGTGAAGAGAGGAGAGGAGTGGCTACACGTGGTCGAAGTGACTGGCGACGTGAATGACCCTGGCACCAGAGTTTTGGATGGAGATAAGGGGAGAAAGGTGAGAGCGGGGGAGGCCAGTGAGAAGGACGTTACAGTAATCGAGGTGACAGATGACCAGGGTGTGAACAGGGTTTTGGCAGAGGAGACAGAGAGAAAAGGGCAAATCTCAGCAATGCTATGAAAGGAGAAGCGACAGGATTTGGCAACAGAGTTGATGTAAGGTTTAAAAGAAAGGGGTGAGACAAAGATGATGCCTAAGCTACGGGCTTGGAGGACGGGAAGGATGGTGACTCCGTCGATGAGGATCGACATGGAAGAGAGAAAGGAAGGAGGAGGGGGGAAGATAAGGAGTTCAGTTTGAGCCATGTTGAGTTTGAGTTGACGTTGAGACATTCAGGTAGAGATGTCAGAGAGACAACTGGTGAGGCGAGCTCGAATAGATGGAGAGAGAGAGGGAGTAGAGAGATAGAGTTGAGCATCATCAGCGTAGAGGTGATATTGGAAGCCATGGGAGGCAATGAGTTTGCCGAGGGACAGTTCAGTATTTAGCATTCTGTAGCTCACTCCAATGCTGTGGGAGGGGAGATGAGCAAGGAGTTTATTCCCCCCCCCAAATTGCTTTTAATTCATCTATATTACTTATCGCACTTTATTTTTACTTTGGGATTCAAGCATAGTAAGGATTAATAAGTTAAATAAATTTTAAAGTAGGATTAAGTTCTCACCCAGAGCAAAGCCGTTGCAACTGGACAGGGAAATGCCTTGAGCAGACGAAAAAGGAATGTAGAAGAATAAGCAAAATGATTCAGCAGATCAGGATATGGCTATCTTGTAAACAAGACCCTAAAAAAGTTCTGCAGGTCACCATAAGCTGAAAACCTTATCCAAACGATGGCGTGGCCAAGCAGAAAAGTTTGAAGTGGAAAAATTGAAAGAAGGAAGGGCCAAACCAAGCCCTAACTGCATGAAATTCTATGAAAGAGCTGTACCGAAAACAGGAGAAGAAGAGAAGCAGTCCCTCTCACTGTAGAGGCGAAGCAAGAAGAAGCCTGTATAAAAATGGTGGCTTGCCTGGCCAGCAGATACAAGACTGAAACTCTGGGCGAGAAATAACTTTACTTATATAAGATAAGGAACTCTTGCTGACCAATTTGATAATAATAAAATCTTGTTTTGAGACTAAATTGACTGCATCTGTGTGGTTCATCCAAGGGTGACTAAGGGGACAGGACTGGGATACTCCAGGGAGTCGGAGGGAACCTACAATCTAAAACCTGGTGGAGAAATGTGGGTAGGGAAGGTCTAAATTAACCCCGCAGGTTCAGGAATATTTGGACCTAACTCTCAAGAGCCCGAAATACGTCCCAGCACTGGACTGGCCACACAGACTGAAGAAAAAGAGTGACTAGCCATAACCATGTTCATCACACAAGGGTTACTGTCCCTCACCAAAGATGATTCAGAAAAATAGTAAGTCAGACTCAAGTAATGACTCCTGGGAAAAGATAGATAAACCCAGTGTATAAAAATCAGTTATTTTGGGAGTCAGGAGCTTGCCCATGGACCCAGGGGGCGACTGAACCCGGGATTACCATCCCCGGAATGGAAGAGATGTTTGATACATTTTATAAATTATATAAACCTCAGAAACACAAAAAATTGTGGCAGCCCTATGACTATTATGACAGGTGTCACTGCCCTACCAAAGGAAAAGAAAGAATTATTAGATCACATAATCAGACCAGTATTATAAAACAGACACAAGAAAAAGCCCAGATTAGTGCATTAGCAGTGGGGAAAGAGACTCAGGTGGCGCTAACAGAATGGGGTAATGACCACCCTTGGGATCCAAGGGAGGAATCAGATGGGGACATATCGGATGACCTAGACCCTACTGATCTCACCCAGACTGGGTACCCACAACAGACCCACCAGGAAATGACCCTTCGGGACCATACACTGCTCCAGTAGCCACCCAGATTCGTTTAACCCATATTTACAATGCTCTGGGCACCCAAGTCATGGGTATACAGTGAACTCTTCAAACAACTAGCCTGAGTGACTTGTATAATATAGCTAAAGATATTGAAAAGGGATGGAGGAGAATTTCCCGGATTGGGTTATTAAGTGGTTGAATATGACAGAGGTTGAGAACCTGCAGGAGGATGAATGGATGAGGGTTAGGACAACTTGCCTATAAAGTCCTAAACAGCCTTGGCTCGACCTACTTGCAGGACCACCTCGAATCCTGGATTAGACCCTGTAGTCATTGGGAGGGGCTCTACTTGAGGTCCCCCAAGTTTCTCAGGGGGCCATGAGGAGGAGGACTTTCTCGGTGGCCACACCATAACTGTGAAACTCCCTGCTGTTACAGGCCCATATGGCCCTGGATCTCCACTCTTTTCGACGCAGTTGTAAAACGTGACTATTCCACCTGGCCTTTGATGGGGGGTGGGGAGGGAGAGTGGGTTAGGGTGGTGGGGGATATTTTAATCCTCCCTATTGTGATTGTTTTTAGTTTTATTGTTGTTTTTATTGTTGTTTTATAATTGTAAGCTGCCCAGAGATGCCTGTGGCAGGATGGGCGGGGTAGAAACATTTTAAACAAACAAACAAACTCACCCTGCAGTGAGCTACACGGGTGGTATTTATGAGAGAAGCTCCCCAGTCAGGAAGTAGCCCCCTGGTTGCAGTATAGAACACGGTTTTAGTTACGGGTCGAAGGGCCTACACTCAGGCGTATGTACTCAATAAACAGAAACCCGGGGAGCCAGTTAGTGATTATACCCAGAGACATCAGGTGCTGGCAATCCTAGCTGGAGTGATCCTTCCCCGAGCGGGTCCGACACCAATTAGAGGCCCACCCCCTGTATGTTAACAGATTGGAGAAGGTAAACTGGAACAGTCCTTGAGACAGGCAAATTGTGCAGGATGGTGGGCACCGCAGGTTGGGTAAGGCCCATTGATCAGAAAGTCACATACACTACTGCAGAGAGAGGATCTGGAGAAAGACCCAATGCCCAATGGAATACAGCAAGGGTAGACCCCAGCTCACAATGGGACGAGGTAGGGAATTCAGGACTCCCCTGCCTTACCAAGAAACTGATCCGGAGAGGAATATGAGAAACTCTCTCTGGGGATCCTTGATGAGCATGGGAGAGGATCCAAAGAAGTGGAATGGACAAAGCACAGTCTCCTTCTTGAAGAGAGTGCAGGACAGGGATGTGCGAACACGGTTCAGGGGTTTGGCATTCGGCCCGAACTTGGGGTGTTTAGCCCGTTCATGAATACCTCGAACCTGAACTGCCCCCCGCCCGAACTGGTCGAACAAAGTTCAGGTTCCGAACCCATTCGGGTGGGGGGTGAGGGATGGGGGGGACCTGGTTTTCCCTTCCCCCCTTCAGGCTGCGCAGGTGGAAGAGGCGCTGGGGCTCACCTCCCCCCCCACCCTGCCCAGCCTCGTAATTTTTTTTCTTTTTAAACCCACCCCAGGGATTGCCCTACCTGGTGGTGCTGGGGCTTCAGCCCAGAGTCTGGTGGTGGCAGCGGGTCCGGTGGTGCTCCGGAATGCTTCGGGCCTAGTAGAGACCTGAAGCGCTGCAGAGCACCGCCGGACCCGGACCTGCCGGCACTACCACTGCTGCCGCCGGACCTGGAGCCAGAGCCTGACCTCCTAGTGGTGCCGGGGCTCTGGCTGGCCCTGGTGGTTGTGGTGGTAGTGAGTCCAGCGGTACTCTGGAGCACTTCAGGCCTCTACTAGCCCTTCCAGGTCATGTGACCCAGAAGGCCTACTAGAGGTCTGAAGCACTCTGGAGCACCATCGGACCCGCCACCGCTGCCACCGCCGGACCCAAGGCCAAAGCCCTGGCACCACCAGTAGAGCGATCACTGGGGTAATTTTTTTAAAAAATTTTTTTTGAATTATAAGGCTGGGCGCGGGGGGAGGTGAGCCCCGGAGCCCCTTCCACCTTCGCAGCCTGGAGAGGGGATGGAAAACCGGGTTCCCCCTGTCCCCCACCTGAATGTGTTTGGCCCCCCCAAACAGGGTCAGGCCGAACAGCCAGAACCTGAACAGTTTTGGAGGGGCTGAACCCCGAATGGGCTGAACACCGAACCCCCCCCCCCCGGTGTTCACACATCCCTAGTACAGGAGTGAGAAGCGCAAAAGGGACAGCGAGCACAGGAAATGGCAGTAGTCCTGTCCAATAGGGATGCCCCTCCAATGGGAGGGGACTGCCAGGGGTCAATCAGTGGCAAATACAGAGTCGACTACAGCTCAACCCAGTAGGCAGACCTCGAGTATACATCTGCTGGATGGGGAAAAAATAATTGGTCTCTTGGATGCTCTAGTGGATCTGTTAAAAATTAATTTGAATAATCAAATGTGACTAGGGCCCAGTGTGATTCTGGAATCTTATTCTGGGGACACAAAGGAAGGACGCCAGTTTGGGATTTTGAACTGGGGCATATGGAGACAGGCCACCCCCCTAAAAGGGGATGCTTAGATAGGGGTTCAGATGGAGGAAGAGGCCATTGTAGGAGCTGCAGCATGTAATAACCACAGATTAGTGGTAGACCTGGCAGGTAAGATTCTGTGGCAGGTCCCTTCAGGAGGAAGTAGGGTAATATCTTTTTATTTAAGAACAGCCGTGTTAAAGACCCTAGAGGAGACACCCACAGACCCAGAAAAAGACCTGTGGGTACAGGAGTTTCCAAATGTGTGTACTAAAGCCAAGACCGAGTGTGGGAAGACTGAAGTCTGTGTATATTTTACCGGTAATCGAGTACCCCCACAGAAACAGTATAGTTTCCCGATACAAGTGGAAGAATGGGTAGCACCCACCATAGATGAATTGGTGAGGCAAGGGGTGCTAGTGGAGACCAACTCATCCTTTAACTCCCCAATATGGCCGGTCCATAAGGCAGATAGGAAATTACAATAGATTACAAAAAGATTAACGCAATCACTCCTGCTATTGCCCCGTAGTCTCAGTGATGCCAAAGCTGGTGTCCAGAGTTAAGTATGACCCCCGCTCGTTCACTGTGTTGGACCTCTCAAATTGTGCCCATTTTATCCCAGTTCATGGGATAGATTCGCCTTCACTTTTTGAGATCACCAGTACACCTTTACTAGAGTACCTCAGGGTTTCCACAATTGCAGTCTCCAAAATAGCACTAGAAATCAATTACAACAAAGGATGGTGGTTCCCTGCTGACACTCTGTGACTCAGCTATTGGACATGCCAAATGAATTAATTGAATTAATAATAGTGTTGGTTCAAACCTACTGACCCATGTTTTAGAAAGGCCTTTTCTGATACCTGTTCAAGAGATTCTTAAAGGTCTAAGCACCCACAAGGCCTAGTGGCCCAGTGTATAAAGGATTTTGTCATTGCAATGAATGTAAGCATACTGAAAACTAACTAGGGGTATAGAGCCCCTTTTTCCTGTGATTTTCTGTTATAGGATACCATGGAATGATGAATGCAGCAAAAGATCAATAAGTCCTTCTTGGATATGAACCCTTTCTTTGTTTGTCTTACTAGTTTTGTGACCTATCCTGAGACATCAGGAGAAAATGCCTAAAGCACTGCTGCACAGGTGCAGAGGCACTTTCACTTTTCATGAGTTTTGTCAGGGGAAAGGGTCCTTCCCAAGGCAAGACAACCAATGTGAAACCAAACAAAAAATTTGTTTTACTGCTCATTGGTCATAGCCAACATTTTTGAAAAGGATCCTACAACATATTTTTTGCTATGGCTGTCTTCTATGTTTGTCTCTTGTGTTTAATGAATAACTGTGAGGGGAGGCTGTTTTTCTCACTTCAACAGCCCCCTCCCACAATTCCAATTGTGTTCAGAAACTAATATTGTGCAAAAGAATTGAAAACAGTATACAGGAACAAATATGCATAGTTATCCTGAGAGCAGAATATGCAAACGAAGAACAGCATATTAATTATTATTATTATTATTATTATAAACATTTATATAGCACCAGTCGTGTGACCTTGTGCTGTACAGAACATAGAATTAGACGCAGTCCCTGCCGGTGGCTTACAATCTAAAAGACAAAGGGGGGGAGACAGGGAGCGGGGACAGTGGGAGAGACAGGGGAGAAGACAAACAAACATTCAGGCGGATGCGAAGTCTCAGGTGTGTGTGCTTGGCTTGGTTACAAGGTGGTTGGTAGCAGCAGTCAGCAGAGGAGGGCTGACAGTAAGAGCAAGGGGAAAGACTAGAGGGCATTGGGAAAGGCAGCATGGAAAAGGTGGGTCTTGAGGAGGGATTTGAAGGAGCGGAGGGAGGAGGCGAGGCGGACGTCGGCAGGGAGGGAGTTCCAGGCATGCGGGGCAGCGAGGGAGAAGGGACGAAGGCGGTTGGGCGAGCAGGAGAAGCGAGGGAGAGCGAGGGAGGGGACAGCGGAAGAGCGGAGAGCGCGCGCAGGAGCGCGTAGGGCGATTAGGTCCGAGAGGTAAGGGGGAGCTTGGTCATGGAGCGATTTGAACGTGAAAACCAGGAGTTTGAACAGGATACGTTCAGGAAGGGGGAGCCAGTGAAGGGAGAGGAGGAGAGGCGTCACATGGTCGAAGCGACGGGCAGAGTGAATGACCTTGGCGGCAGAGTTTTGGATCGCCACAAGGGGGGACAGGTGGGAGCGAGGGAGGCCAGCAAGGAGGAGGTTGCAGTAGTCGAGGCGAGAGATAACCATGGCATGAACAAGGATTTTGGCCGAGGAGACAGATAGAAAGGGGCGTATGCGGGCAATGTTGAGGAGAGCGAATCGGCAGGATTTGGCCACAGAGTCAATGTAAGGTTTAAAGGAGAGGTGCGTGTCAAAAATGAAGCCCAAGCTGCGGGCACGGAGAACAGGACGGATGGTGACCCCATCAATGCAGATGGTCAGGTCAGAGGGAGAGGAGGGGGATGGAGGAAAAATGAGGAGTTCAGTCTTGGCCATGTTCAGTTTGAGTTGGCGTCGGGACATCCAGGCGGAGATATCAGAGAGGCAGTCGACGAGGCGTGAGCGGATAGAGGAGGAGAGAGAGGGGGTAGAGAGATAGAGTTGGGTGTCATCAGCGTAGAGATGGTATTGGAATCCGTGGGAGGCAATAATTTTGCCAAGGGACAGGGTGTAGATAGAGAAGAGGAGAGGGCCAAGGACAGAACCTTGGGGGACCCCAACCGAAAGGGGAAGGGAGGGGGAGGTCGACTCAGGGAGGGAGACATTAAAGGAGCGGTCAGAGAGGTAGGAGGAGAACCAGTCAAGGACAGAGCCACGGAAGCCCAAAGAGTAAAGCGAGTCCAAGAGGAGCGAGTGGTCGACAGTGTCAAAGGCAGCAGAGAGGTCAAGGAGGACAAGAATGGAGTAGTGGCGCTTAGATTTAGCGACAAGTAGATCATTGGTGATCTTGGCCAGGGCAGTTTCAGTAGAGTGGAGGGGGCGGAAGCCGGATTGGAGAGGGTCCAGGGAGGAGTTGGCCGAGAGGAGGTCCAGGCAGCGGGAGTAGACGACACGTTCCAGAAGCTTTGAGGCAAAGGGAAGGAGGGAGACTGGCCGGTAACTAGAGGGGTCAGATGGGTCCAGGGTGGGCTTTTTGAGGATGGGGGAGACAGTGGCATGCTTGAAGGCAGAGGGGAAGGAGCCTGTGGAAAGGGAGAGATTGATGACATGTAGAAGTGGGGGAGCGACAGTGGGAGCAACAGAGGTCAGGAGGCAGGAGGGGATGGGATCGAGGGGGCAGGTGGAGGGATTGGGTGAAGAGAGCAGAGCAGAGATTTCCTCGAGAGAGGCAGGGGGGGAAGGATGTGAGGAGGGAAGGGGGAGGGGAGGGGTGGGACGGGAGTGGGAGCTGGAGGTGGGTGGGAGGCAATGTCTCGACGGATCTTGTCGATCTTTGAGGTGAAGAATGACGCAAGATCCTGAGCAGCAAGGGAAGAGGGCGGAGGAGGGCAGGGGGGTTTAAGAAGGGAGTCGAAAATAGAGAAGAGGCGGTGAGGGTCGCAAGAGAAAGATTTGATCCTGGAGGCATAATAGCGTTGTCTGGCTAGGGAGATAGACGAGGAGAGGGAGAATTTGTAGTGGAGGAATTTGTAGTGGAGGAAGTCATACTTACTTAAGCAATGTAAGTATGACAGGGGTGAGCAACTGAAAAATCCATTGTGAGATCTCATTTGACAAAAGAAACAAAAATATGAGAACACCACACACAAAGTAAAACATATTAATTCAATAGAATATAGTAGTATACCTGCGAAAGTCAGTGAAGTAGAAACAGCAATAGTAATAGTAATTAAGAGATACACGTAGCACCCAAAAAAGAACTTGTTTTTTGTAGTTTGAAGCCATAATGACCTTGCAGTAACAGCTAGCTATAAACATGGATCAAGGTGATGAAGCAAGAATTGAGTGGGATTATACAGGGATTTCTAGATCTTAAGTAATGTCACATCACTAGCTATTTATTGTGTAGCAGCCCAGAAAAGGGCTATTGCTGAATTAGATGTGCGAAGAGCAATGATCTGGAGCTGAAATATTCCAGGAGAATGGTTGCTTACCCTCGACAAACCCGATAGGGGAGTCTTAACCAAGCATTTGCATATCAGATCTGTTAAATGGAATTGGAATAGTAAATCGGTAGAAATGTTGATACACACTCCACAGGGTGAGCCCACCATCCCTGTTATTCCATAGCCCCAATATCACACCCCTACTGGTCACTGGTTAGTGTCATTCATGTCAGAAGGACATGTTATGTTAAATGATACCCAAGGGAGTATTATAAACTTGCACCCTTGTGCCACATGGGGCCCAGATGCTTATGTGTGTCGTTTTATGCCCCCTACACTCTTACAACGTAATCATTTTCCAATTTCTCTTTACCTGAAATATTTTACCTACTGTTAAATTGTTTGTCCATTGGGTAAACTATACTACCAACCTCTGTGATGTAGTTACTCTCACAATGGGCAATGTGTCCTTATCGTTGAGTAAGATCACTATTGAAAATGTCATCAGTACCGTACCCACTTCTACCATATATTTATTATTAATTATTATTATTATTATTATTATTATAAGCATTTGTATAGCGCCAGTAGTGTGCCTGGTGCTTTACAGAACAATAAGATAGACGCGGTCCCTGTCTACGGGTTACAATCGAATAGACATGAACGGGGGAGACAAGGAGAGGGGACATAGGGAGAGACAAGGGATAAATAACATTCAAGCAGATGCGAGGTCCCAGGCGCACGTGCTTGGCTTGGTTGCAGTTAGGTAGGAGTCTGCGGGGAGGGCAGACAGTAAATATTGAAAGGAAATATCTAGCAGGTGTCGGGAAAGGCGGCGAGGAAGAGGTGGGTTTTGAGGAGGGATTTAAAGGTGCGGAGGGAGAGGGCAAGGCGGATGTGGGCAGGGAGGGAGTTCAAGGCATGGGGGCAGCAAGGGAGAAGGGACGAAGGCGGTTAGGGGAGCAGGGGAGATGAGGGAGAGCGAGGGAGGGGGCAGAGGAGGAGTGGAGAATGCGTGCAGGAGTGTGTAAGGAGACTACGGCTGAGAGGTAAGGGGGAGACAGGTTGTGAAGGGATTTATAAGTGAATACAAGGAGTTTGTGAAGGATGGGTGCGGGAAGGGGGAGCCAGTGAAGTGAGGAGAGGAGAGGCTGCACGTGATCGAAGTGACGGGCTGAGTGGATGACCCTACCAGTGGAGTTTTGGATGGAGATAAGGGGAGACAGGTGAGAGCAGGGGAGGCCAGTAAGGAGGATGTTGCAGTAGCCAAGGCGAGAGATGACCATGGCGTAAACAAGGGTTTTGACTGAGAAGCCTGAGAGAAAGGGGCGAATCTGAGCGATGTTGTGGAGGGCGAAGCGACAGGACTTGGCAACAGAGTCGATGTAGGGTTTAAAGGAAAGGTGAGTATCGAAGACAAAGCCCAAGCTACGGGCTTGGGGAACGGGGCGGATGATGACCCCATCAATAAGGATGGACAAAGAAGAGGGAGAGGAAGGGTAGGGAGGAAAGATAAGGAATTCAGTCTTAGTCATGTTGAGCTTGAGCTGACGTTGGGACATCCAGGTGGAGATATATCAGAGAGACAGTTGATGAGGCGAGCTTGGACAGAAGGGGAGAGAAAGAGGGTGGAGAGACAGAGTTGGGTGTTGACAGCATAGAGGTGATATTGGAAGCCGTGGGAGGCAATGAGTTTGCCTAGGGACAGGGTGTAGATAGAGAAGAGGAGAGGGCCCAGGACAGAGCCTTGGGGAACCCCAACCGAGAGGGGAAGGGAGGAGAAGTTGGAATTGGGAAGAGACACATTAAAAGAGCAATCAGAGAGGTAGGAGGAGAACCAGTCAAGGACAGAGCCGCAGAAACCTAGGGAGCGAAGAGAGTCCAGTAGGAGCGAGTGGTCGACAGTGTCAAAGGCAGCAGAGAGGTCAAGGAGGACAAGAATGAAGTAAAGGCGCTTAGATTTAGCGACAAGTAGATCATTGGTGATCTTGGCTAAGGCAGTTTCGGTGGAGTGAAGGGAATGGAAGCCAGATTGGAGAGGGTCCAGGGAGGAGTTGGCAGAGAGGAGATCCAGACAGCGGGAGTAGACAACACGTTCCAGAAGCTTAGAGGCGAAGGGTAGGAGGGAGACCAGCCGGTAACTAGAGGGGTCAGAAGGGTCGAGGGTGGACTTTTTGAGGATGGGAGAGACAGTGGCATGCTTGAAGGTGGAGGGAAAGGAGCCAGTTGAGTGGTTCATCCAAGGGTGATGAAGGGGATGGGACTGGGGTACTCCAGGGAGTTGGGGGGAGTCTACAATCTAAAACTTAGTTAAGCAACCAAATGTGTACATATACTACACTGAAGCCATTAAAAAGAATAGAAATATGCTTCTCTTTGCAGCTTGCAAATGAGTGTTTCTTAGCATAATAAATATCAGAATGCAGAATTTAAATGTGTAGAAGGAACCACTTGAGAACATATGGTAGTTTTGTAAGTCATACTAAACATAAGGGAATTAAAATAAGTCATGACTGATTTCCTTTTCATTGTTAGGAACAGTAAAACCTTTGTATGAAACAAATATAAGGTAAAGAAAAATGTTCTGTTCTTTGCAAAAATCATTCAATAATGGCCCATTTTAGCTTAAGCAACATGCCAGATAGTCCCCGATGACCAAACGTTTCTACTGTATCATAGATCAAGAATAGAACAGGTAGTGACTGCAAGCTTCGCTACAATACCAACCCCATTTGCCACAGACCAAATGGCTGGAAATTAAAACCAGACAAATTAAAGTTAAAAACAAAGCATGGTTTAACCATTCAAATATTAATCACTGTTAACTACTGATTAATCATAAGGACTGCCTCCCCCCCCAAGGAACCACATTTTTCATCACTTCCACTAAACTAAATTCAAACTCTTCAGATAAATATAATACAGTGGGATTGTGATATGTTAATAACTGGTTAACTGGAGAAATTAAGTTGGCTTATCCTATACAGAAGACCAGATTATCTTATTGGTCCCTTCCAACCTTAAAGTACAGTGCAATATTTTTATAACAGAGTATTTGGAAGACATGTCTCAAACTGCGCTATAACCAAATTTGCTAAAACAAACAATACTTAAACCTTGCACGTTTAGATCCACTGAGCAGCCTCACTATGATAAAGCATACTGGGAGATTTTATTATAGTTGAATTTGCATTATGATGATGAATCCTGTATAATGACATTGCACCGTATGTGAAACTGTAACCTAGAGGAACCTAGGTGTGCAACTGGTCTTCACAACAATTCAGCCCTTGGTACCACTTTGGGTGTTTTCAGATGCGATGGCAGCATGGTTTAATTTGCTTTAGTGCAGATTAAACTGGGTGCCACCATCACGCCTAAAGGCGCCTGCCAGAGGTTACCCTGGGCTGTTACCTGGTTGGTGGTGGAATTTGCTCGGGCTGTGAAGCGGGCCCACCCCCACTGCACAGCCCAGGCTAAGTGCTACTGGGTAAGGACTGCCCGATCAGGGGTAAAGCAGCTGTCACGGATGCTGTCCCACTGTACTTACTCCAGTCCAGAGTGGCGGTGCTTCCGGGCAGCCATGGAGGCCGCCCTAGGCTCCCCCATGGCTGTCTGTCAGAGGAGGGGGACAGTTCCACTCCATGTAGTGTGGGGGCAGGGATATGCAGATACATGTCCGTGCATCTCCCCACCACCTCCTGGGCTGCCTTTGGACCTGCCGGTGTTTGTCAGCTGTGGGGGACTGGATGACGGAGAGTCGCTTGAAGTTAAATCCCAACAAGACAGAGATGATGGTTGTTGGGAAAGCTGGGGGATTGATGGTCCTCCCCGCATCAATGATGGAATCTGTCCTCCCCTGGTATCTCAGGTCTGTAGTCTGGGTGTGCTACTAGATCTGCAGCTCTGCCTGGGTGCATCTGTTCTGCCAGGGTGCATTTTGCCAACTACATCTGGTACATCTACTTAGGCCGTATGTCTTTGACTTGGACCTGGCCACGATCATCCATGCTTTTATTACCTCAAGATTGGACTGCTGTGATGCGCTCTATGTGGGGTTACCATTGGTGATGGTCCGGAGACTGCAGCTGGTGCAGAATGCGGTGGCTCATCTCTTGATGTGGACGGGCTGACGCGAGCACGTTACTCTAGTACTCCATTCTCTGCACTGGCTGCCAATAGTCTTACAGGCCCAATTCAAGGTGTTGGTTTTGACCTTTAAAGCCCTACATGGCCTGGGCCCCACCTACCTGCAGGACCACCTCACCCTCCGGATCCTGGATCAACCTCTGTGGTTGGCTGGGGGCGCCTTCCTTGAGGTCCCCTGGGTTTCCCAGGTGTCGACCATGAGGAGGGTGTTCTTGGTGGCTGCACCATGGCTGTGAACTCCCTCCCGTTGGAGGTCTGCCTGACGGTTGACCTCCCCTATTTCCATAGACAATGTAAGACCTGGCTGTTCTGCTGAGGGAGATGGGATGGGCTAGGGTGGGGTTTATTTGGATGTGGGGTTAAAAATGTTGATTTTAATTGATTTTATTACGTGTTTTAAAATGTTAGCCACCCCGAGATGCTTGTAGCAGGAGGGGGTGGCATACAAATATAATAAAATAATTAAATATATAAAATTAATAATTTCGTATTGCTATTTATTATTTCTCATTTGTCACCTCTCATCAGCTTCTCCCTCATCTCCAAAATTGGAAGCCTCATTGTGTTTGTCTTGATTCTACGGTGATAGTAGGGAAGTACCATCAGGTGAACTTAGTTGAAATTATATGATACAATATCACCCTCTCCCTCTTTTCTTTATTTTCATGTAATTAATTACTGTGAAAACTCAGAAGTCACTTGGTAATGTTTGATTTGTCAGTTGTGATTAAAGGTTGTTTGGTGATTAAAGGTTGTTTGGTGAATGCTTCTCTCCAGGTGCTGAGTGACTCAATTTTGATGAGAATCAAACAGCTTAGCTCCGCTTAGAATAAGTTTAAGAATCTATTTACACAACATTCATAAAAGCAGGTAGGGGCATAAACTCAATTCTAAGTATTGTGTGAAATCCATACCACTTCCTGTATTTTTGATGATTCTGTGTTTTATCTGCCACCCAGTGAAATGATTACTTTAGCTTGATCTGTTTCTGTGAAGTAGCAATGGTATTACATAATCTGATTTGTTAAAAGCAAAACTCAGTCCCTGATGAACTGCTGCCTGTGTGTCACTTCCGGACTCCAAAGAAACATAAAGCAGCAGTCAAAATAACCTAGAACAGTAGCACTCTTTCACTTTATACTCCTTCCACAACACTTCATGCAGGGATTACAAGGGCATCCCTCCATGCCCTCTGCATTGGAGCAAATACTATAGGTCAGGGCTGGGCAAAGTTCCCAATCCAAAGAGCCACACATTGACATCTTCATATGGCCAAGAGCTACCATCATATGCCATTCTAGTGCTCACACACCTGCACATTCTCTCTCTCCTGGGGCCACTGCCTCAGTTAACTCCACCTCAGCCCACCCCTCAGTCACTGCTCGCTTCTCCCACTGCCACACAATTGACGCTGCTTGCCTCTCCTACCTCCATCATCCATGGACATGCTAGTTCCCTGCACAAGCAGGCACCACTTAACATGGCCGCCACTGCTGTGAGCACCCAGCATTGTGCCACCAGAGGTGCTGGAGAGCTGCCATTTGCCCACTTTTGCTATAAAAAAATGGGGCAATGAAAAGCCCGGAAATCACTCAACAATTGTATGAATGCATTGCTACAGAACAACGCAGACACAGATGGAGGAACACGTGATAAGCTTGCAAAGGGGTAGGCACTATGTGAATAAATCCTGTCTGCATTTTCTGTTGCCCATAGAAATGTTAAGGCTCTTGTGGCACAGAAGCAAACATCACAGTTAGGAATGTCAAACACTTAATGTGTTAACAGGTGCATTTTTGTGCTTGAAGTCATTTCTATAAGATGAAAACCTTGCATGATTACTCAACTTTAGGATCATTTTTTTCCTGCAATAACATTTATGGAACAGTCACCTTTGATTTTATACAAAGGGTAGATGTATACCGATTAAGTCTTCTAATTGTACAACCATTTAATAAATAATTGTATCCACTGCACCCATTACTTTGTGGTTTGCAAGCCTCTGATAAACTTTCTAATGTGCACCAACTTTGCAGCAGTCACATAATATATGGAATTTTTTTCCACAGCCTGCCCCATCGAAACTAACTTGAGAACAGATGTCTAAACACTGTAAGGGCAATTAGTTTGATTAGCTTAATAAGGAAAAAAAAAAGCACACATTTCAACCTTCACCCGACATTGACAAAAAATCTTTACATGGCATGGTTCCTGACTTTCTTAGCAGATGGAGAAGGTTTACACACAACAGATTAATTAAACAATGCTCAGGAGTTACAATGAAGGTTACTGATTAATTGTATGTTGGAGCCATCTAATCAAGTACTTAGGAAATAAATACATTTTATAACAGTATGTGGTACTCTGATTAAGCACAATAATTTATATACAACCACACTTGCAATTCCTTACATGCAGCACACATTTTAAGCAACAACAAAATAAACAGGGACATTATATTTCCATATGACTATTAAGATTGCTTGTTCTACATAAAAAATTTACAAAAATGTATAGGTAGGAGAGTTTAAGATGTCTAAATAGTAGTGTTTCTATAATGTGGGACATAATAATATATAATAGTAGTGTTTCTATAATGTGGGACATAATAATATATAAGTTATAAAACTAGTGTATACATGATATAAAATTTTTATCAACCTAAATGTTGAGCCTATTTTATTCTTTAACTTTTGTGTCCAAACACCTAGCCAACATTCATGGCAGGATCTTAAGAAAAGGAGAAGTCAACAGGGATCTCTTTGTGAATTATCCCCTGAACCATGGGAGAATGAGAAACAGGGATTTGTCTTCATAATTTCATCCCAGAACTGTCAAAACAGGGTATTCACAGCAGGAAAACAGGCTAGACTGCAGTTGGGATGACTCAGCAAATGATGGATGGAGCTGGCTCATCAGTTAAGCAGGGATGTTCTTCATTCTTTCCTGTATTCTCCTTGGATAACTGTTTGTAAACAAAAACAGTACACATTCATGCATACTGATCCTGGCCTTGTCTGCTCCAAAACTCTACGATCCACTGAAACTGTACAGCTAAGAACTCCTCTGGCTGTTGCTGAGAGTTCTCCTATCATGTTGCTGAGGGAGGAAAAGAGCTGCATTATTTTGTGGTGGATAGAAGTTTACTGCTCTGGCCAACCCGGAAGAAATGGCTGGTCAGAATATACACAGTACAGAAACAACATGTACAAAAATATAATAAATGTTAATGCATGTATATGAAAATGGAACATACATAAAACTCAAGGCCAATAATACAAATGTTGAAAGTCACAGACTGCAGACGAGAAATGACAATGTGGCTGATGATACAAACATAAATGTGATAAACATATGCACTCAGTCCATATTGTGTTCAGAACATGTTGATTCCATTTATGCTTGCATCATCATGTTCTGAACACAATATGGACTGAGTGCATATGTTTATCACATTTATGTTTGTATCATCAGCCACATTGTCATTTCTCATCTGCAGTCTGTGACTTTCAGAGGTATCTTGCTTTGAAGAGGCCAACATTTGTATTATTGGCCTTGAGTTTTATGTATGTTCCATTTTCATATACATGCATTAACGTTTATTATATTTTTGTACATGTTGTTTCTGTACTGTGTATATTCTGACCAGCCATTCCTTCCAGGTTGGCCAGAGCAGTAAACTTCTATCCACAACAAAATAGTGCAGCTCTTTTCCTCCCTCAGAAGTTAGTCTGTCCCCTTGGGGACAGGAAAAGAGTGTTTGTGCCGCCCTTTTGCTTTCCAGTTCTCCTATCATCACAATGGCTTTTCACCAACACAAAGGTAATCACAGATTAATAAATGCTGCCTCACATTACATGAATTTATCAGAAACCTTTCATATTTGTGTGTAGGAGAGCAGAGGTAGTGGGAGAAGAAAGAAAGGCTATGCTGACACATATCCTCCTTCCTCCTGTCCATGGCCCACTCTCTGAAGTTACACACACATCTTTTCATGAGGTACAAGTTATTACAGACTGACCTACTCTCACACCAAGCCAGTCCAAGTAGGCATAATGTCACCCCCCAGCATATACATCCTTACGAAAAAGTTATACTCTTGGCCTCAGAGTCTGGAGCAGTCCTATTGCTCAGTACAGTATTTTAGTTTGCAACATGTCCCTGAAGACCTCAACCTCTTATAGCCTAACAGTCCTCTGGATTAGTAAGAAAACGGAAGGTGAGATACAGGTCCAGAGAGAGAGAGAGAGAGAGATCCAGCAGTCCATGCGACAAAGAAACTGCCCCATGTAGTCCTTCATGCCCACCAGGAGGAGTACCAATAGCTTAACTCTGGAAAAATGTATAGGTCTGTGCTGTCAGGTGACACCAGCTGAAATCAGCTCTTATTTAAAAACAAAACA
Organism: Sphenodon punctatus; assembly: GCA_003113815.1. Classification (NCBI taxonomy): domain Eukaryota; kingdom Metazoa; phylum Chordata; class Lepidosauria; order Sphenodontia; family Sphenodontidae; genus Sphenodon; species Sphenodon punctatus. The sequence goes on from QEPC01013985.1 coordinate 826,190, forward strand.
AAACAAAAACCACCACCACCACAAAACACCAATCTTTGGTTTGTCCTAATACTCTTTAGGACTGGACTTCTCATAGTGTGCAGTCACACAAGACACCCTGGAAAAGCTACCACGCCTTGTGTAGTCTTAACGCACTCTGGACAGCCGGGCCATGTAATGCAGTGACTCATGTGCCTGGAGCCCGCCAGACGATTCCCCATACCTCAGGGCAGGGGGAGCAGGTGGATGCAATGCGTTGCATCCTCAGAAACATTCCAAGGATGCAACATGTAGCAGCCTTAACCCATATAGGGTAAGGCTGCGCAGGGACTGGTTGTCCATGTGCAGGGGGCCCCTTCTGCCCCAACGCACAACAAACTCTGCAGCAAGGCTTTGAGCAATAGGTGCATTTACCTGACTCACTCTGGCACAGGTCTCATGACTGGGGGTGGGATCTCAGTTGGATCAGGGAAGGGAAGTGGAACGGGGCTGGGTGCGTTGCTTGTATGGCCAATGCCCCAGCCCACCCCGGCCATAGTGGCAGGTCCAACAGCAGCACACCCATCTGGCTTCCCTGAAACCATCTGCCCAGCTCCCCGTGCTTGTTCTGGAGCATGGTGACTGTGCTTGCATGCCACGGGACTGTGTGGGGATCAGGCCAACGCACCTCATGTGGAGATACCCATTACCCAGTAACTTACCCAGTCAGGGTGGGGGAGACTACAGCCATGTCAAAAGCTTCCGGTTTAATCTCAATCTTCCCCATAATTTGCATCAGCTTTTTCTGCTCCGCATTGCTTATATTTGCAAAGAGATTAGCACAGCAGAGTCGTACTGCTGTGCTAATCTCTTTGCACAGCAATGTACAACCATGGATGGACAGGTGTAGAATCGCTTTTAAAATGCTTCTTCAGCCTTGAAAGAATACATATTTGAGAGATACTGCTTTACACTATACAGTTTTGCTTGTGAAGCAGGTAATAGGCTTCAAACCAGAGTAAATTTAATGCATACCAACCCATTATTTGTCATTGCTGCCACACAAGAGAGACAAACGAGGGCAGTAACAGCAGTTGAAGCTAAACACACAGACAGTAACCCTTCACTAGCCAAATTTGAAATAGATATCAAGTCAACTGGTCCAGTGTTCAGTAGGGAAAAAAACCAAGCAGGCTTACCCAGGATGTTTTCCCAGCCAGCAACATCCCAAAATCAGGGCCAAACCCCAACCTTCCACTGCAGACTCCCCAGTGTCCATAGGGCACTTCAAAAGAGGGGAAGATAAAAGGGTATGACACTAGTCCCAGGTGTCATAACTGCTTTGAGGGTGGGCTGCCTGAGCCAACTAAGCAACTGTCCCACCGATGTCATCTCAAAAGGATGAGTTCTACTCTAAGGGATGCTCGGGTTCACAACTTAACTGACTTGAACACTGCACATACTGCCATGGGGTTGCTATAAATAAATAACCTTGACACCAACCCAGAGCTTAGATGCACCCTGTTGCTCAACCAACAAACAACAGATTTGGAGACACTGACAGGAAACCGGGGGCAGAGAGAGAACCTCGCTGCCTAGGGCCAGTCACAGCTAGGGGGAAAATTCCTTCACCAGCCCAAAATAGCCAACTCATCTGTTAGGCTCATGGTGACCAGTTCAAGAGAGTGAGTGGGCAGGAGGGCTTCTGTTGCAGAAAAAATGGCCCTTAAGTGCTGCCAACTGCTTTCTGGCTAGGCAGAGTCTTTAAAAGTATTGGAGCACTCTTGCATCTCATGAGAACACTCTTCTCACAGGCAGGAAAGCCAAGGGGCAGACCCACCCTTTTTGTTCCCTCTCAGCACAGCAGAACCTCCCATCTTGCTGCTTAGCAAGGTAGGGGAGCAAACCCCATCTCACGTCAAGCAGTGGAGCGGTTAGTGTAACTGCTAGGTAGTACTAAACTGTTAGTAGAAACATGTTTCAAATATGCTTCTAGGATGTAAATATTACTATATTTTTCACAATGCCTAAAAGCAGAGGTGGACAAAAATCCCTAGCCCAAGAGCTGCATATCAACATTTTCATATTGCTAAGAGACACAAGACACTTTATGTTGACTTCCTCAGACCCCAGGTACAGGGCAACATGGCTTCTCCTCCCCCTCCTCCCCCCATCAAAGCACCAGTTCCCAGATGGTCTGACAGACTTGGGCAGCAACCATAGTAGCCTGCTCTTACAGCCTCCAGGATAGCCAAAATAGTGGGTGTTTCCAGACAAGCAAGTTGATTGGGGGGGGGGAGCACCTATGTATGTGGACTGCATGAGGAGCAAATCAAACAGCAGCTCCCAGCATGACTACTGCAGCCATGGAGGCAGCTGCCACAAATTTGGTTGGCCCCACATGGCTCATTCCAGATTTCCCAGCATTGTCCTGTGATTGGCTGAAAGTGGGTGCACCATGGGTCATGGGAGCGTGCATCTTCAGACGGGCAGTTGAATCCATGGCTCACAGGTGGCCATGCAGGGCCTGAGACAGCTGCATGGGCATGCCCCAAAGCAGTTGCCTTTAGGGAGAGCCACAGTACAAGTGACTGTGAGCCATTTGCAACTCCCGAGTCGCCATTTACCCACTTCTAAAATCAGGGAGTTTTGTTCGCTGCATTTCCCTCATTGCCTCCAATGGGGAAAACTCAATAAACATGGGTTCATGCCTAAAGCAGTCACATTTCTAGACAACATGGCAGCCAATCCTGCAGGCAGCCTGCCCAACCTGCATGGCTTTTTTTTCAAAATTGCGGATTGGCCAACCTCAAAATAATCAATCATCGCCCACAGTTCTGCATGCTGATCCTGAAACTCTCTTGCTGACACTGGTTATCCCACAGGAGTCGGGACAACTTTCTCCCATCCCACAGAACCCAGACAAGGTGTTTCACAAAGTAGAACTCCTTTTTCATGGTGTTCATCATGCCTGCTGCTTGGGTTGTAGGTGACAAGAACACAGCAAGGACTGATTCTCTTCTCCTCCAGTGAGTTGTCATGACTGAAGCAACAAATGAGTGATGAAGCTACAACAGTTATACATTTCCAAATTTGGAAACCACCACCAAATCAAACTTATCAGCATCTTCCTCACTTGCACTCATTTAGAAGATTCTGGACATCTCTTCCAGCCCCATGTTTCTATGATTTTGGAAAAAGAAGCAGAAGCAGCAGACCATTTCTGAAATGGGGTTTTCTTTTGGGTATTTCAGTAGTTAAGACAAACAGCATGAAAAGGAGGGATCTGCTTTGCTCCTGGTAAAATTTTCCCTCATGAGCACCTTGTTTATTTTAGTGTTCCACGCTCTGGCGGCCTGCTTAAGCCCATGTATGCTTTTGTGCAGTTTGCATACAAGATACGGCCTTTCAACGTCTGCAAATCCCGGTGCTTGGTCCATGTAAATATCTTCCTTCAACTTGCCATTTAGGAACGTTGTTTTCACATCCATATGCTTGACTTGCATTCCTCTTCCGGTAGCTACACGTAACAATGTTCTGATTGTAGTGTGCTTAACTACAGGTGCAAATGTTTCATCGTAGTCTTCTCCATAATTCTGGGAGTATCCTTTCGTGACAAGTCGGGCCTTGTACCGTTCAATATTTCCCTGAGCATTCTATTTTATTTTAAATGTCCATTTACAACCTATAGTCTTTCTCCCTGCAGGCAGTGGAATAAGTGTCCATGTCGCGTTGTCCTGCATGGACTTTACTTCTTCTTCAGTTGCGCTTACCCATTTTTCTGCTTCCCCTTCTGACATCTGCGAGATGTCCTCCCAGGATGCTGGCTCTGACAATTTACTGGTGCTGACTTTGTAGGACAGGTGAGTGGGGGGGAATGCCTTTGTTAGACCTTGTTGACTGCCTTGGCTCAGCATCAGCAACCGGTTATGTTGTTCCTGCACTTCTGTTACCTTTGGGCCAATTTCAACTATTTGTTCAGAGGATTGCTCCCTTTCAGTAGTTTCATCTGTGGTTGATTGTTCTCCTTAACCTGGACCTTGGAGAGTCATCACACTGTCGCTTGAGTTTTCCACAAAGATCACACTGTTACTAATGGTTATTCTGTCTGTGCATGGATCCAGTATCCTGTAGCCTTTGGAATGCTCACTGTATCCTACGAGGATGCCTTCCACTGCTCTGTTTTGCAGCTTGGTACATTTCTCCTCTGGGATATATACGCATGTCTTACTTCCAAATACTCCGATGTGGTCCACACTAGGTTTTTGACCATGCCACAGTTCATATGGAGTTTTCCTCATTGTTCTAGAATACAGTCGATTTTGTAGGTAGGTAGCAGCAACTGCTGCTTTGCCCCAGTATCTTTCTGGTAGTCCAGAGTCTTAACATGCATCTAACCATTTCGGTTAATGTTCTGTTTTTCCTTTCAGCTGTTCCGTTCTGCTTGGGAGTATATGGCACTGTCTTTTGGTGCTCAATTTCATGGAGTCTCAGGAAGTCCTCTTCTTCCTTTCCTGTGAACTCACCTCCATTGTCAGTCTGCAGTGTCTTTGGTCTGCGCTGGAACTTGTTGCTTGTCATGGTCACATAGTCCTGAAGTTTGTCGAATACTTCATCTTTACTCTTCATGACGTACGCGATCGTGTACCTTAAATAGTCATCAATGAAAGTTACCATATACCAATTGCCTCCTGGCGTGGGAACCTTCATTGGGCCACAGACATCACAGTGTACTAGATCAAGCGGTTTCGTAGCACTATTCTGACTCTTCTTAGGAAGCGTAGCCCTCGTGGCTTTGACTTTGATGCAACAGTCGCATTTCACGATCATGGGACATGTTGATACCTTGAGGTCTTTGGTCAACTGCATTCTGTGCATTTCCTTGATTCTGTCTGGGTGTCTATGTCCCATGCGTCTATGCCACAGGTGGATGCAGTCATTGTGTGGTTTGTGCGCAGTGAACTTCACCTGTTCTTTGCTGTGCTAAGATGGTACAGGTGCTTGTTTGCAGTGGCTCTGGCCAGTACTTTTCCCCCACTTTGAATTGTGTATTTATCTCCCTGGAAATGGATGGTGAGCCCCCTCGCTGCCAGGTGCCTCACGGACAGGAGTCTCCCTTCTAAGTTGGGCACATAGAGCACATCTTTCATGGGTATGGTCAGTGTGCCTCCCTGTGACTGGTTGCAGTACAGGAATCCTTGTACAATCCCGTCCGCATTGATGTTTCTCCCATCTGCAAGGTAGATCCTTTCTTTACTGCTCAGATCCAGTCCTGTGAAGAATCCTTTATCGCTAGTCATGTGGCTTGTTGCCCCGGAGTCAACACACCAATTTTGGGATGAGCTGTCTTGCATTGCTCTGAAGCACCTTTGAGCGACTGTGTTGCTGTTTGTGACTTTAGCCCTCTGCTTAGGTGTTCATGGAGACAGTTTCTACCGTTCTGCTTTCCATATATAGCAGTCTTTCTTTAAATGTCACTCCTTTTTGCATCTGAAGCACACTCTGGTTTCTCTCTTAGGAGCTTTGTCTGAGGTTTTCAGTGCAGTCTCATTACCCTGCTTTATATCATTCTGCAGGCTCTCCTTTCTGTGCTGGAATTCATCCGCAAGTCTACCTGTAACAAATCCCAGCTTCAGTTCAGCCTCTGGCCTTGTCACCAGGGCGTTGATGAGGGCACTGTAAGATTCAGGCAGACTGCAGAGGAGTAGGGCTACCACATGGCTGTCCTTTATATCTTCTCCAATGCCACGCAGCTGTGCCACTACTTCCAACATGGCATTTATATGCGCCTGTATTTCACTTTCTTTGCCAAGTCTTATTTTGTATAGTTTCCTCAGTAGAAACAGTTTGCTATTCAGGCTAGTTCTCTCATGCAAGTTTTGCAATACAATCCACATGCCTCTTGCTGTGGTCTCACTTCTTATATGGATTAGCTGGTCAACTTCTACCAATAAACTTATTGTAACCTTTGCTAACCTGTCCTTTTTATCCCATTCCTCGTGATTTGCTGCTGGTCTGTTTGTGGTAATCACCTCTCATCTTTAGACAGCAGCATTTCCACTTTAAACTTCCACAACTGGTAGTTTACATTGTTCAGATTTCCTATTGAAAGACTGAGCTCTGAGCTGCTTCCATACTTGCGTCCCTCCCTTTCTCCTTCTGAGATTTAGGCCTTGTTACTCACAGTCAGTAGGCCTCTCTGTCTGGGAGTTTTGTTTCACAGTCTGCACTCCTTCTGGGCTGCTTCTAGTCTTCAAAATTGTCTTGAAGATGTCCTGGGCCCATAACCTATTGTAGAGTTAGCTTGCAGGGCTTGCAATGGGCTTTTACTTGTGACTGTTGCACAATCCAACAAAATGTGATTTGATTGTACCCTCAAATCAGAATTCCAATTTTCCAAAAGTAGGAATATTTTTTTATTTATTTAGGACTCTTAGAAGTCTTTCTTACACTATTTCACCACCTTGACATCTATTCTTTTATACAGTGAGTTTGTGATTGCATATCTCAAAAAAAAGAGGTGCAGAATTAGAGCAAGTGAATTTAGATAATTTCACCCACTGTTTATATATCAACTTGCTTAATGTATGAAACTGGTGTACCTCCCCTCACAAAAATAAAACTAACAATCAAAAAGATCCCAAGCAGAGTCTTTCATTATATCTGTTCCCTAGACTGTATTCAAATCACCTGAAGCTTTAAGGTTTCCATGTGGAACATAAAAAATGAAACTGTGAAGTATTTTTGTATTACAATCACCAGCAACAAAAGTTAAAAAGAAAAATTTGTGGGTGAGCTCAAACAATATAATTTTAATGGATTATAGATACAAACCTCCATGAAGAGAGTACCCATGCCATTAGTCAGAACAGGTCCTGCTACAATCTCTAGAAGGACTGCACTGTTCAACAGCAGAATGTTTATATTGTTGAGAATTAGACATTGACTAATAAGTAGACTTGCAATAGCCATTTAACTTTTTTCTGAAACAATACTTGTATGGGTCTATTTATATCTGCTGTGTAGTCAGGTGTTATTTTAAAAGACCTTGGACATAAAAAATCATTACTACCATTATGTTATCTTAAAGGTCACCTACAAGTAAGGTTTTAATCTTACTACCTAAAAAGACAGGTGGGGAAAAAATGCCCCCCAAAGTAATTACCGAAACCATTTAAAACTGATTATGCAGATATGGGAACATTCAACATAAGCTTAAAATCAAGCAGCTTGCATACATTTTTGATAAAAGGTTATTCAGTCCTGCCTTGTAACTGCTTTAGTCTAATGTGACATGACGGCTCCCATAAAACTAGGGCTGGCTAAAAGCTCAAACACTTTTTGCAAAGAAACACATTTTATAATCAATTACAAAATTTCAAAACAGGAAAACCAGCTTATCAAAGCTCTTTCAATGTAGTTTTCCCAATGAAATTTCAATTTCATTGGGGAGGTGGAGGAGAATGAGAATTTTCTTTCCACGTTTTTTGCCAGTGTCAAAGTCTAATTGCCAAATCCAAGCAATACCGAGATTCTTTTTCCCGCAGGCATACACTTCTAATGTTAAAATTTCCAAAGGACAAAGTTCTCCCCCTTCTGGGGAAGAAAAAAAAAAATCATTATGTCTATAAGATTGACAAACTTTTGTTACATTTGAAAGTTCTGCCAGATTTCTCCTCATTTTTTTTCTTTTTTCCATAGCTTTTAAAGAAATAATAATAAATAATAATAATAATAATAATAATATATTGCAAAACAAACCTGTAATCTGACTACAATTTGGAAACTTTTCTATTACAAGATAGAATACATTTGGGCATTGCCCTGCAGCCAGAAAGAGTTAACTATGACTTTTGGAAGAAAAAAGAAACAAAAATTAAATTCCTTGTGTGCCAATTGGCTAGTTAAGCTTGATATCCGAAGCATTCGGAAAATACTTTGCAAAGTGGTATAAAAAAACCAAAACCCTTTTAGATCACCTTGTACTGTATGAGCATAAACACACTCCCTCTTTCATATGACAGGGTAGTGAACTAAAGTGATGTACCCTTACAATCCAACTACAACCTAACAGCTTGATTCTGGAAACACTACCAAGTCTAGTGAGCAGAGTGACTTAAATAAATGGTATTATGTTTAGATTTACTTGCAGGGTCAGGCAAAAATGTAGTGAAGAAATGTGACTGGTTTCTGCCTACTCTCCAATGTGTAACAAAATTATGGAGAAACAGCTGTACAGTATTGAAATTTTAAATAGTCCATCTTTACTAGGACATAATGAAAACTTATGCTTTGCAATGGTTTCCACCAAAGCCCATTCTGAAGAGTGCCGACTGACTTCAAACTTGTATGTACTGTAAGGTAGAGCTCAAGCTCCGTATCTTGGTTGTAAAGGAAGACACATACCAACTCACAGGACTTGATCTTAAGCATATGCATACATTTGCTCAAACTAATTAAGGATTAGCGATTTTTAAGAGCTATACAAATACTTTGACACTTTCTTTATATTTGTATCTCGGGGGACCTCCAGGAAGGCACCCCCAACAGACCTCAGGGGTAGATCCAGGACCCGGGGAGTGAGGCAATCTTGCTTTAAAGGCAAGAACCAACACATTGAATTGAGCCTGGAAAAAAATAGGAAGCCAATGCAGAAAACAAGAGCACCAGTGTAATGTACTCCCGGGGACCCGACCCCATAAGGAGTCGGGCCACCGCATTCTGCACCAGCTGTTACCTCCGGACCATCACCAAGGGTAGCCCCATGCAGAGTGTGTTGCAGTAATCCAGCTTCGAGGTAACAAAAGCATGAATGATGGTGGCCAGGACAGAGTCTGAGAGGTAAGTCCGAAGTCGCCGAACCAGATGTAACTGTCGGAAAGCGCCCCTCACCACCGCCTCCACCTGGACATCCAAGTGGAGCCGGGAATCAGGGAGCACCTCCAGACTCCATACCTGGGAGACCAGCAGAGGGCAAACTCTGTCAATGATAGGAGATGTCACACCCACCGCTCTCCCCACCAGCATTACCTCCATCTTGTCAGGATTCAGCTTCAGTCAGCTCTGCCTCATCCAATCCCCCACAGCTGCCAAACACCGGGAGAGCACAGAGACTGCCGGGTCTGGTTCTGAAGAAAATGAGAGGTACAGTTGAGTGTCATCAGCATACTGATGGCAACTCACTCCGCACCGTCTTACAACCTCACCCAGTGGCTGCATGTACACGTTGAACAGGAGTGGGGACAAAATGGAACCTTGTGGGACACCACATGAGGAGAAAATGAATGGTCACCTAGCACTACCCATTGGGTCCTACTGGCTAGGTAGGAACAGAACCACTGTAGGACCATTCTACCTAATCCTGCCCAATCCCACAAGCGAGTCACCAACAACTCATGATCAACCGTGTCAAAAGCTGCCAAGAGTTCTAATAGGACCAGTAAAGTTGAATGTCCCTGGTCCATTGCCCGGCGCAGGTCATCAACCAAGGCCACAAGCGCAGTCTCGGTGCCATACCTGGGCGAAAGTCAAACTGGGAGGGATATAGAAAGCTGCAGCTATCGAGGTGCACCTGGAGTTGCTGGGCCCTCACCCGCTCAATAACCTTCCCTAAAAAGGGATGGTTGGAGACTGGCCGACAGCTGGCGAGCGAGTCAACGTCAAGTTATGGTTTCTTGAGCAGAGGCCGCACCATCACTTCCTTCAAACATTCTGGCACTCTGCCCTCCCAAAGGAAGGCAGTGATCAGCAGCAGTTCTAGTGTCTCCCAACAGGCTTTCACCAACCAGGATGGGCACGGATCCATTTCACAACAGGTGGCCCTAACAGACCCCAGTACATCCTCTGCATCAGCTGGCGTCACCTCCTGAAACAGATCCCACATGGGGCTTCTGCAGCCTCTGGCTCTCCTCCCTCTGCACAACATGCAGCACTGAAATCACACTGGATCAGAGCGAACTTATTCGCAAAGTAGTTGACAAACATGTCACAGCAGGCCCTGGAAGATTCCACATCCAGGCGGAGGGAGGCCGGACTGACTAGCCCCTCGCACCACCTAGAATAGCTCCGCGGGACGGGACTTCGTGGCTGCTAGGAGGGAAGCAAAGAATTCCTTCTCTGCTGGCCTCATGGCCATGGCATAGGCCCATAAACAATCTATGCCACAACCTATTGGATTCAGTCTGAGAATGGCGCCACTGTTGCTCTAAACACCATCCTTCCCACTTCAAACACTGCAGTCCCTCAGTAGACCAAGGTAACCTGCGGTGCTGAAAGTGAGGAAGCAAACGCCTCGTAGTCGTCTGGTCGATTTTACTTAGTAGAAGACCAAATCAAAATACAGGTACCATTTGATTTTAGTTGATCCAGAACACTTGCATACGAATACACATAGGCCCTGTGCACATGCCACTGCCGGTTGCTCCGTGGGTGGGTGTGGGTGGAGATGGGTGTTGGCCGGGAGCAACTGGATGCCTCCACCCAGAGGAACTGGGTGGAGGCATCATGTGTACACAGGGCCCATGGTGATTGGCAGCAGTGGTGCCCTGCAACATGTATAATAAAATGTAACACCCATTTTATGGGTGTTAAAGCGTCTGTGTAAAAAGGGCTATAGAAACAGCAATGAACACCTGCACATTCACATAGTAAACAGAAACATTCAGAAAAATATTTTGCTTTTAAGCAGTTTATGAGAAACTTTGGTCAAGCAAAATAAAGAAGCTAGCAGGTATTCATATTGATTTGGCATCCAAAGCGAGAGTGCATTGGGTACCAGGGAGTAGCTATGGATTCAGACCAGGGGCTTTACCCTGTCAAAGATAAGAAGGGCTAAGAAGATTCAGGAGGTGCCATAGATGGGCTGACTTTAGAATCCTGTCTCAGGTTGCCAAAAAGGATGGACCAAGCCGGAACTGGTCTATTCTAGTCAGGTGATCCAGCCCAAAAATCACACTTTGAGATGCCAAAAAGGGAGGGCCTGGACTAGATTGGTCAGTAACAGTCAAGTAGGCTGAAACAACCAAAGTGTATAAAACAGCAAGACAGAGAAGGTGGGGTAAGTGAACTACTCTCAGTTCCACCGCCCGCTAGCCAAGTGCACAAGCATTGAGGAACTCTGACTGTGAACCAGATTGGTGAGACACTCAGTGTTAGGGCGTTTTGCTTGTCTATTGTACCATCAATACTGCTTGCTATCCTATCAATAAATGTTGCATATATATTAAATGCAGGTGTGGTCCTTGTTGGGTGTTAAGCAGTTGAAAGATCCTGTGCAGCATGAAGCCACTGAAAGTCATTTGGACAAAGGGAGTTTGCCCCTAGGTGGCGCTGCAACAACAGAATGTTAGGAATTATTTGGAAAGGAATAGAGAATAAAACAGAAAATATCATAATGCCACTATATAAATCCATGGCGTGACCGCTCCTTGAATAGTGTGTGCAGTTCTGGTCACCTCATCCCAAAAAGGATATAGTAGAACTGGAGAAGGTACAGACAAGGGCAACAAAGATGATAAAGAGTATGGAAGAAGCTTGACAGGTTGGGGCACTTCAGCTTGGGGAAAAGACAACTGAGAGGTGATATAATAAGGGGTTTATAAAATCATGAGTGGTGTGGAATGAGTAAATAGGGGGTCTTGTTATTTACCCTCTGAAATTGTACTAGGACTAGGGGACACCGTGAAACTGGTAGCAGATTTAAAACAAATAAAAAAGTATTTGTTTATTCAACATACAATTAAGTTGTGGAATTTGTTGTCAGAAGAAGTGGTCAAGGCTAGTAATAATATCTGGGTTTAAAAAAGGATTGAATAAGTTTATGGAGGATGGGTCCATTAATGGTTATTAGCCAAGTAGGTTGGGGGACATAACCTCTGACAGTCAGCAGCTGGGAGTAAAAAACAGGGAATGGATTGCCCCATTGTGACCTGTTGGATACTTCTCCCAAGCAGCCAGGAATGGCCACTATCAGACAGAATGTTGCGTTCGATGGACTATTGGTTTGACCCCAGTATGGCACTATGTTCTTATATAGATCATGATACCATTGCAGATCAGTCGTTTAGTTTATTACGGCTATTCGCCATTTAAAACTACTGCAGATCAAAACCAGACACCATTTTAGCAGATTTAAAAGGTTTAGTGTGACTAGTTTCAAACGGACAGGCACTCTTCCTCACCATGCTCCCTCTACCAGCCCCACCCCCCTCAGTATCCCACCCCTTACCATGACTCACAGCTGTGATGAACTATGGGAAGAAGAAGCCACTGCTGCTATTTCTTTCTTCCAGGATATCACTCCGGGAGACAAACAGTTTTAAATGATTTTCCATGTGTGTTCCCTATTGGCATTCTCCTAGTAGCCAGCTGCAAGCCTCTGCTTGTTTGTTCCCTATGGGCATTTACAGATGAGCCAGCTACAGGCTTCCTTCACCTGTAGCTTTTCTACAGTCATTCCCTTTACAACTGGGTGGAGACTTTTTCCCAGTGGGGTACTCTAGCCCTCCCTCCACCCCCGCCCTGAAGTGCATGACCAGCAGCCTGCCTCCCTTCCCACCCACCCCGTTTTAGGTGCACCTGCATCCCCCTTTTCTTCTTTTCCAATCCCCAGTCGCTGAAGTGGTATATTGGTATGCCATACTGTGTTTCTCCATGCCTCCACCAAAACATCCAAAGCAGCACAGCAAGCTTGGATTATGAAAAACAAAAACTTTAAAAAAATAAAAAAAATAAACTATTTTGTCTTGCACCTGCTCCTTATGGGGGGCAGCTTTGTACAATATCTTGGGAGGCTGGATGGGCAGAAGGACATTTTCCCAATCCTCCTCCCACAGATCTGGCTATGACAGAGTGTTTGTGAAAGGTGTGCAGAAATTACTGGCAGAGGGGAGCCGTACCTAGGATCCAGCTGTGGTGAATTGGGCAGTCGTCGTAGTGGTGTTGGTGGTTGTTGCCTGGCTGGCAGTTTGAGCCATGGCCCCAGTGAGGGTAATCCTCTGCAAGTCATTACAGAGAATGCAATGGCTGGGAAAAAGCCAGTGTTGGGCATGTACTGTTAACGAGGAAGAACTGGGAGAATGCATGCTTGAAAATGGTGCATTGGGCTTTTAAAGAAGGAGGTTATGTGCATGCCAGTGAAAACAAGTGGGGGGAGAGGGGCCAGAAGTGATAGCTCTGAGGCACTCTCTAGATTTTTCACCCATGATTCAATGGTTCTGGCAGACGGGATGCAAGACGGCTGCATGCAACCTAATTGATGGGATGGGGACATCTGGGCATACATTAGGCCACATTCTCCCATATATGCTCCTTCTGGGGGGAATTATGGTCCTTCTGGGAGGCAGGTTCGATCCATGAAACGAGACAGATGTTGTATATCTGTCCCACTTATTGGCCCCAGACAACCGGTGAGGTGATCAGGGATCAGAGGACCCTGGGCCTCGGTTTGATGCTGGTAAATGTGAGGTCGGTGGTTAATCAATCAACTACGGTCCAGGAGGTGATCCTGGACCAGGCGGCCAACCTCGCATGTGTTACGGAGACCTGACTGGACACTGACTTTGGGCCTATACTGGCTGACCTTGTTCCAGCTGGGTACTCTGTGCAGCATCAGCAGCAGCTGGAGGGTCAGGGGGTGGGGGTGTAGCCATTATTTTTAAGGATGCCTGGTCTGTGAGGAGATTTCCTGTGCAATCTGTCATGGGTGTGGAGGCTCTCCATTTGGTGTTGGATTTGGTCGCAGAGTGGGGATACTGCTGATCTACCGGGCACCCACCTGTACAGTAGCTTCCCTGCCCGCACTGACCGAGCTGATGTTGGAGGTGGTCTTGCGGTCTCCCAGGGTGATAGTTCTGGGGGATTTCAATATTCATGCCACTGCCAGTCTTGGGGGGGGGGCAGAGCGTGAGTTCATGGCCGCCATGGCAACCATGGGCCTGTCTCAGAGAGTAGTGGGCCCCACTACATATTGGGGAACATACCCTAGATATGATATTTTGCACAGGCCTTAAGGTGGGGGGATCCATTAGTGGGGGAGGTGTCAACAGTGCCCTTGTCATGGATGAATCATTATCTTCTCCAGGCGGGTATCCTGGCGCATGTCGGCCCCCAGGAGGGTGTGCAACTAGTTAGGTTGGTTCGCCCACGAAGGCTTATGGAACCAGAAAGTTTCCAGATAGCTCTAGGGGATGTTTCCTCTGAGCTCAATGGCCGCTCACTTAATGATCTCATGTCTATGTGGAATTCCGTGCTGACTGAGGCCATCGACCGTGTGGCCCCCAGGCATCCGCTCCTGAAGCGCCGACAATGCAGCTCCTGGAGGAGGAGGAGCTGCATCGGATGAAGTGTGAAGGGCGGCGGTTAGAGTGACGGTGGCATCACTCACATGCTGAAGTTGACCGATTGCGGCATAGAGTCTGGTTACGTACCTATGCTGTTGCACTGCAGACAGCAAAGAAGGTTTTCTTTGCTGCCCGCACTGTGTCCGCTAAGTCCCGCCTGGCTGAGCAGTGGCAAGGGGGCCTCCCTCCGCCTGGACTTAGAATCATCAAATGCTCACTGTGATTTGTTTATGGATTTCTTTGAAGATAAAATTGCTCAAATTCACCATGGTTTTGATGCAACCTTTTTAGCAGAGGATGGGTCAGAGGCAGTAGAAACCCTGTCCTGTCCGGTTTTGTGGGATGCATTTCAGGCTGTGTTGCCCTCAGATGCAAGGGATGCTCTTGGGACCGTCCAAGCCACTTATTGTGAATTAGATCCATGCCTGTCCTGACTAGTTAAGGCTAGCCGGAAGACATTGGGGCCGTTGCTGGTGGGGATAGTCAACACCTCCCTTAGGGAGGGCAGGGTGCCGGATGTCTCAAGGAGGTGATGGTGCAGCCCCTGCTCAAGAAGTCATCTTTGCACATTGGCCCTCTGGCCAGCTATCGGCCAGTCTCTAACCGTACCTTTTTAGGGAAGGTTACTGAACAGGTGGTGGCTCGGCAGCTTCAGCGGCATTTGGACTGGGTCAATTTTCTTGATCCCTCACAGTTGGGCTTTTGTCCGGGTTATGGCACGGAGACAGCGCTTGTGGCCTTGGTCGACAACCTCTCCCGTGAGTTGGAATGGGGTTGCTCGACCCTGTTGATCCTGTTAGATCTCTCAGCTGCATTTGATACAGTTGATCATGAGTTGTTGGTGACTCGGCTGTGGGACTGGGCAGGGATTGGCAGGACTGTTCTTGAATGGTTCTGCTTTTTTGTGGTTGGGAGAACCCAACGTGTGGTCCTGGGAGAGTTTTCATCTTCGCCCCAGGGCCTCACGTGTGGGGTTCCGCAGGCTTCCATCTTATCCCATCTCTTGTTCAATGTGTATATGCAGCCTTTGGGGGAGGTTGTCCGAGAGTTTGGGGTGAGGTGTCATCAACATGCTGATGACGCCTATCTCTTTCTCTCATTTTTCTCTGACTCAGGCCAGGCAGTCTTGGTGCTTACCCAGTGTCTGTCGGCTGTGGGGGAGCCGCCTGAAACTAAATCCTGACAAGACAGAGGTGATGGTTGTGGGGAGGGCCGGGGGTGAGGGGGAGTGGCCTCCATCATTGATGGGTTCCATCCTCCCCTGGTTTCGCAGGTCTGGAGTCTGGGGGGTGCTCCTGGACCCTCACCTTCGCCTGGATGCCAAGGTGGAGACTGTGGCAAAGGGGGCATTTTGCCTGTTACATCTGGTGCGTCGGCTTAGGCCGTATGTCTCAGGCTCGGATCTGGCCACAATTGTCCATGCTTTTATTACCTCGAGACTGGATTACTGCAATGCACTCTACATGGAGCTACCCTTGGTGATGGTTTGGAAGCTGCAGCTGGTGCAGAATGCGGTGGCCTGTCTCTTGACTGGGATGGGCTGACGCGAGCACATTACACCAGTGCTCCGTTCTCTGCACTGGCTGCTGATAGTTTTCCGGGCCCAATTCAAGGTGTTGGTGTTAACCTTTAAAGCCCTAAATGGCTTGGGCCCCACCTACCTGTGGGACCACCTCACTCTCCGGAACCTGGATCAGCCCCTGCGGTCGGCTGGGGGCGTCCTCCTCAGGGTCTCCCGGGTTTCCACCATGAGGAGGGCGTTCTCTATAGTTGCACTGTGCTGTGGAACTCCCTCCCGTTGGAGGTCCGCTTAATTACTGACCTCCCCTCTTTCCATGGACACTAAGACCAGGCTATTCCGCCAGGCCTTTCCCAAGGGAGGTGGGGGTGAGTGGGTTGGGTTAGGGCAGGAAGGGATGGGTTTTAATGTATTGTTTTAATAGCTGTTTATTGTATATTTTAATATCTTTTAAAATGTTGTGAGCGAGATGCCTGAGGCAGGAGGGGGCGGCGTATAAGTTTTTAAAATAAAAAAATTAAAAATAAATATATTGGGCTCCGCACACTCCAGAACCTGGCTGTGCGTGGGGGGCTGCATATCTGGTGGGTGGAGGACACATGGCCAGTGGGGCAAACACCTAAAACAAGCAGGTGGACACCCACCCGGTACAGGTTATTGTCTTATTTGTTAACACCCATAGTCTTTGTTCTGCTGGACTGTGATCAAGGATATGGCTGATCTAAGAGACGCATGTAGGGTTTTGCTGTATTACCTATTGATCCCCTCATATTTCTTGTCTCAAACATTAACTGCATTAAATAAAATAGAATCAGAGAATACACAGAGTGGCTAGCAATTTCTGGAGACAGTATGAGCACACTATAGTGGGGTCTGTGTGTGCCAGTCTGTAAGGCACCTTATGGCAAAACTGGATGTTCATACTTTGATCCCAGGTCAAGGAACTAAGCGTGGGTAAAGACACCCTGGCCCTCAGCCCAGGCTGTAACAAGCAATTTCTATGTGAATATTTACAAAGTGTTTTGCAATCCTTTCAGGATGAAAGATGTTCTCTATTTAGGGAGTGTTATTACAGAAACCCTCTGTTTCAAATGAACACAAAAGGGCTTCACTATTCAAAGGGTCAGATTTTCACAGGAGTTCCTTAATTAAAGCTTTTACAAAATAGCTAAAACAGAAATGTATATATAGACTGCAGTTATATTTTATCACGTGAAACAGTGGAGGCTTCTTGAAGTTTATCATTTGAGTATTCATTTAAGCAGGTCTTACAAAAAGTCAAGCTTTCACATAAATAAGTGTGGAGAAGCTTTAGGGGCTTTCCAGATTTTTCCATTTTAAAAACATCCTAATAATTGCACTGTACTTTTAAATATGGCATTTTCATTCATGTAGCAGGCTTGTCTTCTTATGAAGCTTTTTTAATGAAAAAAAAGGAACAAAATACTTTATTAGGTTAAGTTGCTAAGTATGGAAGTCATCAACACAGTATGTCAATTCAAGGAAAGCCTTGGCATTGAACAAGGCTGTAAGAAACACCAGATATAAAACATTATAAAAATTAAAATTGAAGTTTGCATAAAAAATTGGCCAAATTGAATAGTTAATTCGTACCATTAAAATTCTATGTTTTAAACAAGGGCAGCACATCCTCAAGTTTAGCACTAGTGTGATTCCTATCCACTTCAACAGGTCTCATGCAGGCACGAAGGACTATTTCCAGTGCTCAACAGTTTGAGGATCGCACTCACGTAACTGAATTTGTTTGAGTTTTGGCCATAAGGAATTCACTCTGATCGATGTAGCAAGACATTCTCAATAACTACAAACTATAAATAAACCAAAAGGTGCACTCATCACATAACTTTCTCAGAAATGTGCATAAAAACTTTTAAATATCCACTGACATACAAGCCACTGAAATAAAAAGTTAATTCAACACTTCTTGAAATCTCTTCCTTACCAAGCAAAATGCTTTTATGCATCTCTCACTAAAGTAGTTTCATTAGAAAAAATATAATAGTTTGGATAGCATAGAGTAGTGGTTTCCAAAGTGGGGTCACATCATCTGTGGATTGGTTTGTGATCCCACTTAGATATTTTGTACACTTTACATGTAACTTGTTACCATCTCAGGTCCTGGGATTATAGTATATTAAAGTCTTAAATTGGGGTCCTATAGGCAAAATGTTGAAGAACTATTGGCAAATTTATTTGCCGATGCTGAGCTGAGAAATATTTACCTTAAACTGTTTCTAGGATGGCTTGATGTCATATTGTTAAGAAATAATCCTTATTTTAGATTTACTTTGTAAAGACACTTCAAATCTTTCTGACACATGTATCCTATAAAAACTATTTCACATTATTATAAGATATTGCTTTTAGCTTACTAGTTTATAAAAAATGGTTCATTAAGAGCATAAATAGCACTGCTATCCTGAAAGGATTGCAGTTCATGGTACAAAACAATCTTAAACCTCATTTTATGGTCTGTCCAAGCACATATCATTTTATTACTATTCTAAACATAAAAGGCTCAGCAAAATACACTTAATCTGTCAGTTTTGCCTCCATTTTATAATAGTGTGAACAGTGCCTTATATATCAGGCACTGCATTGAAAGAGTAGATTAGTGTTAAAAACAGAGACACCAGCTGTTTAAATATTCTTTTTATTTACAGTGGTTTCTACCTAGTTTAATAAATCACTAGCCTTTCAGCAGAAAGCCTTCCAAAAGATCACCTGCATATGGAACATTTTAATTTGGAATTTTTTTTTAACTTCAAATTCTGTGTTTTATTTACAATCCCTTAATGAGTAAGTAAAAGTAGTTTAAACAGTAGAGTTTCAGCATGTCAAAGCATTATTTGCATCATGCTGGAAACTGCATTCATAGTCTTTGACTCTGAACTTTTTTACCGCTGATGTCACCAGTAAGGTCCTTTTCAAATAAAGGCTCTGTTCAAAACAAATTGACTTAAGGATTGTACAGGAACCATGGGCTGCAAGGGCTGCATAACACAGCAACAGATCCTTAGCTAATAGATACATGCACTATTGAGATGCAACTGTGTAATGTCAGTTGCACTTCATTAAACCATGTGACATTTGTCTGTTTAAAGGACAAATGACACCACTCTTCGAAGTTACTTCTCTTTTCCTCTTACTTTCCCAGTCCCTATACATGCACAGACTATGTGCATACACCACATGCATGCAGTACATATGCACCTTAAGTGCAGAACGTACATGCACCATGTGCATGGTATACATGGATTACACATGGCGCACCTGTGATGCATGCAATGTCTGCACTTGGTGTGTGTGCGCACCTTAGGCCCTTTTCAAACAGGCCTCTGTGTAGGAGGGGATGGGTGAGCGGCACAGCAGTTAGGTGGTATGTGGGGGTGCATCCCCATGGACCCCAACCCACCTCCACCCACGGAGCATCCACCACTGGCACCTGCTGTTCCATGCGTGGGTGATAGGTGGAGGTGAGTGGAGTGCGGGAGCATGCATGCACCCCCACCCACCGGCCGCAGCATTCCCACGTCCACCTCCCCATCTCCCCCTGCACCCGCTGCAGCCCTCCACCCGCACGTGTGTGACAGGGGGACATCCATGCGAAAAGGCCCTTAGATTAGGTCCAAGATCAACATTCCTTCTGTCTATGTTGCTGTGTGCTGTATATACAACAGGAGTTGGGTAAAGCTCTTTTCTTTCCAGTGAAAATCAGAATGAATGGTCATTCTGATTTTCATGCTCCAGAACAATTCCCAATTTTTACTTTGTTTGCCATTGTGCACATGCATAAAATGGTGCTGGTCAGACATAGAATGGTGGCACCATCATGGCTAGCACCAATTTGCCTATAGGCTGCGATGGCCAGTTACATTTTCCATATGTACAGTAAGCTGGAGCCATTTTTCACATGCACAGTAGACCGACAACATTTTCCGCATACACAGATCGTTTGGTCACAATTTTGATCAAATATTTTGACAGCCCTTCTGTTTTCATGGAACTGTTCCACAAAAAAATAAAAAATAAAAATGGAAGGACTATTTTGCATCAGGCCTAGTACTAATGAAGTTTTCTCCACAAAACAGGCATTGAAAACAATATTTTAAATCATTTGTTCTAAATAGACCAGCTTTATAGTGCAGGTCTCTAAAGCAACAATTAGCTATCAGATAAATAACACGTCTACAGCTTTAAAACATCCTTGCTTCTCCAGGTTAAGAGCAATTTCTGATGCTGTTTTACGCCATGGTGTTGTGGCAGCTCTTAGGTGCACTTGCTTCTGAGTCTTTAGGCTGACTTTCTCTAACTATTCTTTGTCACTTTCTATGTTGCTGTTCCTTTCTCCTTTATCTGACCTAGGTTTGTCATAAATATTATTTAGTATCAAATAATATTCACTATTAATCCTGTCAACCTGGATTTCTTTTCCAACAACCTCCACACTTCAGCTTACGGTTTGTTCGGTTTCTCTTTCTTTCTTTTTCTCTTTCTTTCTTTTTAAAAGAAAGAAAAAGGAAAGAAAAAAAATGTGTAGCCTGCATGGTGCAAGAAAAAAATAATAATCTACCAATCTCTAAAATTGTTTGCTTCTGAGGGAAAGGCTGAGACTGTGCCAGCCAGAACTCCTTTGCTTATTCAAGGTCACACAGCTAGCTCCCTGAGGAAACTTCTCTGCAAGAGCATGCAATGACACGTCCTCACAACCAGAACGAGCAAGAAACTGCCAAGACATACAAATATCTTCTCTGAAACTTTGCTTGCCATTTGTTATATATTTGTTATATATTCTGGCTAATTTTAAAAGAAGTTTGGAAAAATACAGCAGGGTAAAGCAAATCACCAGTTTAATGCAAAGGACCAGCTGCATATTATTTGAATGGCTTTAGGAATATTGACAACGTCACCATTTTCTCCACTCTGCTTAATCTCTAATATCTATTCTTTATTCCAGGTGAGTCTCCAGTTAGACTTTTAAAAAATAAACATAAAAACAAAGCCATTTTGCTTCTTCTACAATAAATTCAAAATATTTTGAGAAAATATCAACTCTCTCAAAATAAAAAGAAGCTCTCAAAATACAACTTTGACAGCTGCATTTCAAGCCTTTTTTATTAAGATGGCTTTCACAAAACACCCAACTTTGATACGAGCAGAAAAACAAAAATATTAAGAGAAGCCGATATAAAGTGTTTGTCTTGGTTTTGGAGAAAGCCAACATCAAGCACTATTTAGCATGGTTTTCACTAGTCACCTGATGTTGGCAATTGTTTTTGTCCCCTTCAGGGGCACCTGCAGAATTAGATTCATGGGGATGTGCAGGTAGTGGGAAAGCCCTTTGACACTGCCCCTTTCCAACGGTTGTGGCATCATGTTAGAAAGGGACAAAGACCCCTTTGCCCACCCATTTCTGATATGGCCACACCTCTCTTCTAGCATCATGATGTTCGGAGAGAGGCCTTGGCATTTAGCAATGTCAGAAAGAGGTGGGGGAGCCCCTTTGCCCTGCCCATATTCACTGTCTGAAAGGCTTGGAAATGTCAGGACCAGGTGAGAGCCAAGGTAGTGCAAACGTAACCCCTCAAACCCTCCTCCCAGCTCCCATTAGCAATTTTTGATCCCATGGGCTACTTTCAACCAAATTTGGTAGAGAAGACGAAAGCTCAAAATTAAGGTTCCCCCAAATATTTTTGTAACAGGGATCAGTCCGGTGGGACTGCTGCCCCTTTAAGAAGGGGGCTATGTGGGCCAGTCAGAGGGCTGAGCGCACACAGGGGTATGGCCGAGCCAACCCCAGAGCCAGGGAGCAGTCTGAGGGGATACAGGCTGAGTAACCCCTGGGACAGAGTGGGCAGGTTAGTGGCCCTTTAAGGCTGAGTAGAAGCCTAGCCACGCCCACTCTGCCTGTATAAAAGGAGAGACTAGGCAGAGAAAGGAGCAACATCTGTCAGGGAGCTGAAGGAGCAACATCTCCCTGAGAAAGCCTTCCTGCTCTATGCTTTCCAGGGTACTGAAGACTAGAGAACCAGAGGGACCCAGGCAAGTGGGGGAGGCTGTGCCCAGGAGGGAGCCTTTTGCCTGGGGAAGGCTTGGCCAGAGCCTGGGGGTTTAAGGCCTAGCTGAATGGACTTGGGGGGGGGGGGTGAGGTTGTGTTGCTCCTGAGTCTGCAGAGATGGGCCTGGGTCCGCAGGGTGGAGGCAATTGAGCCGGCAGCCCCAGGTACAGAGGACACAGGTTGTGTCCAATAAAGGACTGTGGATTGCTACCCTCTGGACAGTGTGGTGTGTCCTGAGAGGGTACCCCCTTCTTGGAAGAGGGGGATTCAGCCGAGGCTCAAGGCTAAAATGGCATAGCAGGGGGTAAGCTAATTCCCCAGAGTGCGATCCCAGTGCCCCATGTGGCCCCCCCCTGCTACAATTTTAATAGGTGCTTCTAGAGGGAAGAGATGGTCAATTTTGTGGATGAAAAATCCCACTGAGTTACATCAAGTATTGCCCCCTTCTCCTTTACTGACTTTGGGGGCCCACATGCCAATTTCAATCATGTTTGGTAGAGGGGAAAAATACCCCAAAACAAAGGAACCCAAATTTTGTAACAAGATATGCACTTTGAGTGAAGACATGTCCCCTCATTATTCCTCAAAATCCCACTGACTTACTGTTACACTGATTTACTGACAATAGTTTATGATTTTAAAGAAATGACAAATTGGCATTAGAACTTTATGGATTCAATTTTTAAGTACAGATTTGTGTGTGCCATTTCTACTAACACCCATGGAAGTTGTATTAGGTCACTGCATATATGTCAGAATTTAATTCTTAGATCCTATCTAAATTGCAACCTTCGGAATACAGTGCGGAGAAATGAAAAAACAATTTAATCCACATTACTGTAACCTTGGGGGGTTTCAAACCTGCAACAGGGGAAAGCACCCTCTATTGCCATCTGCTGGAAAGTATGAGGAACTACAAACAGTGTTCTGACAGTATCTGTTGGAAAGCTTATCAGACACCCAGGATCTCAATTGCGAATGATGCAGCAGTGGTGGCTGGTCATTAGTGGCACATGGGGAAAACCCCACCAGAAATCAATAATAGAAAATATAAAGTTGAATCTCAGGGAATTTATGTTCGTGTGGCTATGCCAGCTACTGCACCCATACATGGAGATTGCAGCAGCAACAATGTGGCGAAAGTAGCATCAGGGCCACATACTGTCAAACTCCAGCAGCATTCTTTTGAGTTAGCTGGCCCTAGTCCCATCTGCAAATATAAGGAATGAAGAAGTTCCTTTCTTTAGGCACTGTTATGCCTGTAAATGGGGCTAGCCCCAAGGAATGGTGCCGGAGTGTTCCAGTAAGTGGCTCTGCTGCTACTTTAGTCATCTGAAACTACTGCAGCTATCTCCCTTGGGCTTCTCTTCTTGCTAATGCCACCTCCCCTTCCCCTAAATAGCTTGTACTCTGCCCACTCCTCCTGACAACTGGTCAATGAAGAGAGGCTCCCTACCTTATCAAGCACCAGCACAGGGCAACCTGTAAGAAGAGAGTGAGAATATAGTCCAGGGCTGGTGAGTGTGTGATGGGGCCAAGCAGAGCAGGATGCATACACAGGGAGCAGGTTAGGGTTGTGGTAGTGACTACATAGGGCTGAGGTGCGAAAAGCTACTTGTTGTGAGGAGTAAGGATGGGATAAGAGCTTCAGTTTCCACCACCTCACTCCCTTCCTCAGCTCTCAGTTGGGCCCC
The DNA here is from genome assembly GCA_003113815.1 of Sphenodon punctatus. Taxonomy (NCBI): domain Eukaryota; kingdom Metazoa; phylum Chordata; class Lepidosauria; order Sphenodontia; family Sphenodontidae; genus Sphenodon; species Sphenodon punctatus. The sequence continues at coordinate 849,780 of QEPC01013985.1, forward strand.
CACAGGGACTTGGTTGCTCCCCATATGTGACTCACTGGCTCTATAGCAACCCCTTCTCTCATGGGGAAGGGAAATGAGGGTGGGAGATGTATGTGTACTCCATGTTTGTGGGAGATGTATGTGTAGACTGTTGGGTGTATCTCTGGGAATAAAATATATTGTTCCCCCCCAAACCCACCAAATATCTTAACTGCCAGTCAGCGGTGCAATGCAGGGATATTTTGGTGAAATTTAGGCAAAATCAACATAGCTACATAGTGATACCCGATATTTTTTTCAGGAACATACTTGAGATAGGCTTAAACTTAGGGTTGGCATGGTATTTCCTTGGGGTTGTTTTTACCAGGTAAAATCTGGGTTTTGCCACCCTGAGAAAAACAAATTAGTCTTTGGCCGCTTTTAGACGAGCGGCGGTCCGTTTCGCGTCGGCGGCGCGCATATTTTGAAACTTCCGCCTGGTCTAATTAGAAGAGACGGAAGTGGCTTAATATGCGCATATTACGGCGGAGGTGCATTTTTTAAGTGCGCAAATTAAATACCTAAGGTATTTAATTTGCGCACTTAAAAAATGCACCTCCGCCGTAATATGCGCATATTAAGCCACTTCCGTCTCTTCTAATTAGACCAGGCGGAAGTTTCAAAATATGCGCGCCGCCGACGCGAAACGGACCGCCGCTCGTCTAAAAGCGGCCTTTGTTTAAAGCATTAATACCATCTACTATTGAAACTGTTTCACTAATCCACAGCAGATTACAGTGGATTACATAAAGTTAAGAGCTAGTTATATTTTCAAATTGTGATTACCTAAAACTAGATTCAGGTAAGTATTTATAGTTGTACAAATAAAAAGGTAAACTCAATGGGTAATACTAATGTACATAATTAATACTTAACTTTTGAATGCCTGTAGAAGTTTGTTTTGGCATTTTACTATTTTGTCCTATGAGGTTATATAAATATCCAGTTTTTATGATAAAAGGCAAAGTAAAACATTAGAATTTGTGAAAGACAAACGCAACAAAGCTCTAGACTTGAACATTAAACAATCAAAAGTAAGTAAGTGCCATCCTGAGCCAGACCAATGGTCCTTCAAGTTCAGCTTCCTGTCTTCAACAGGGGTTACCTTTGGGATGATTCAGGGAAGGACACGACAGGTCATAACGGAATGATCCAGTCCCTATTTTTCCCCAGCTCCTGACAGTTACAGGTTGCAGCTCCTCATCAGCTTGACTAACAGCCATTTATTTAGATTATCTGCAATGGCCTTGTTTTCCTTGAGTGCCCCCTTTTCCCTCTGATGGTGTAATTTTTCTTCTTTGTTTACTAAACAGACATGTAATTTCACTGCTTAACAAAATTTCCAGATTCGGAAGCTTAATTTCTTTTCAAAGTAGCCAAGGCAATAATATCATCATTATTATTATTATTATAAACATTTATATAGCGCCAGTCATGAGCTTGGTGCTGTACAGAAACATACAATAGAGGCGGTCCCTGCCTGTGGTTTACAATCTAAAAGACAAGGAGGGGGAGACAGTGAGGAGTGACAGTGGGAGAGACAGGGGAGAAGACAAACAAACCTTCAAGTGGATGCGAAGTCTCAGGTGCGTGTGCTTGGTTTGGTTACAATCAGGTTGGTTGCAGCAGTCTGCAGAGGAGGGCAGACAGTAAGTATACGGGGAATGACTAGCAGGCATTGGGAAAGGTGGCGAGGAAATGGTGGGTCTTGAGAAGGGATTTGAAGGAGCGGAGGGAGGGGGCAAGGCGGATGTGGGTAGGGAGGGAGTTCCATGCATGGGGTGCAGCGAGGGAGAAGGGTCGAAGGTGGTTAGGTGAGCAGGAGAAATGAGGGAGAGTGAGGGAGGGAACAGTGAAAGAGCGGAGGGTGCGTGCAGGAGTGTGTAGGGAGATTAGGTCCCAGAGGTAAGGGGGAGCTTGGTTGTACAGTGTTTTGAACGTGAAAACCAAGAGTTTAAACAGGATACGTTCAGGAATGGGGAGCCAGTGGACAGAGAAGAGGAGTGGCTGCACATGGTTGAAGTGACGGGCAGAGTGAATGACCTTAGCAGCAGAGTTTTGGATTGCGATAAGGGGGGAGAGGTGAGAGCGAGGGAGGCTAGCAAGGAGGAGGTTGCAGTAATCGAGGCGAGAGATAACCATGGCATGAACAAGGATTTTGGCCGAGGAGGTAGAGAGAAAGGGGCGGATCTGAGCAACGTTATGGAAGACGAATCGGCAGGATTTGGCAACAGAGTAAATGTAAGGTTTAAAAGAGAGGTGCGTATCAAAGATGAAGCCCAAGCTATGGGCTTGGAGAACAGGATGGATGGTGACTCCATTGATGCAGATGGACAGGTTAGAGGGAGAGGAAGGGAAGGGAGGAAAAATGAGGAGTTTGGTCTTGGCCATGTTGAGCTTGAGTTGACGTCGGGACATCCAGGCGGAGATGTCGGAGAGGCAGTTGACGAGGCGTGAGTGGACAGAAGAGGAGAGAGAGGGGGTAGAAAGATAGAGTTGGGTGTCATCAGCATAGAGATGATATTGGAACCCGTGGGAGGCAATAATTTTGCCAAGGAGCAGGGTGTAAATAGAGAAGAGGAGAGGGCCAAGGACAGAGCCTCTGGGGGACCCCAACCGAGAGAAGGAGGGAGGAAGAGTTTGACTAGGGGAGCGAGACTTTAAAGGAGCGGTCAGAGAGGTAGGAGGAGAACCAGTCAAGGACGGAGCCACAGAAGCTCAGAGAGTAAAGCGAGTCCAATAGGAGTGAGTGGTCGACAGTATCAAAGGCAGCAGAGAGGTCCAGGAGGACAAGAATGGAGTAGAGGCACTTAGATATGGTGACAAGTAGATCATTGGTGATCTTGGCCAGGGCAGGTTCAGTGGAGTGGAGTGGGCGGAAGCCGGATTGGAGAGGGTCCAGGGAGGAGTTGGCTTAAAGTTGGAGGAGGGTCCAGGGAGAAGCTTAAAGTTTAGGCTTTTTTTGTTAGTTTCTTATTTCCTTTCATTAAAGTTAAATGAGCAATATAACTGCTGAACTATTACTAAACTGTTGAATATTGTTCAGTTTTCCTAAGTATTTATTTTATTTTTCCCATTTCTGCAGGAGAAGTGTTCTCACCCAGCCTGCCAAACAGCTGACTGGAACCGGGCCTGGAGGAGCCTGGTTCAGGTGCATGCACCAAACAGCTGATGGGGAGGGGGGGCTGAAGGAGCATCCTCACCTGGCCTAGGTGTATGCACCAAACAGCTGACCGGGGTGGCCTATAGGAGTGCCCTCACCCAGGTTAGGTGCATGCACCAAATAGCTGATCAGGGGGCTGGGTAAGCATGCTCCCCCCCCTTCCACAAAATCAGCTGTTTGGCTGCAACTCCTCCTTGGGTACCTGATCCTGCTGGTTAGCAAAGATCTGGGAGTCCTGTCCAGCTGTTCTGTGGCATGAAGGGACTTGTGACAGCACAAAAGGTCATTTTTGATGTGGGAAAGAAGTCTACAGCTACATCATTTGCAATGGATGGAAGTCCAGCCTCTCATTGAAAATCTCCAGCAATGGGGAGACTACAACCTACTTAGGCAACTTGTTCCATTGCCAAATAGATCTTACTATTAGGAAGTTTTTCTTGACAATTTACCTTCTTGTGATTTCAGCTCCCTAGCTCTGCCTTCTATGGCAACGCAGAGCAATTTTTTGCCATCTTCTTCGCGACAGCCTTTTAAACATTTGATAGAGCCGAAAGGAACAGTGATTTTGCTGCTCACTAAAAACAATCACAATTGCAAGCATGGCGAATGGTTAAAAAAATGGCCGCTGGGGGGGGGAGGGTGTGCTTTTAAGCTTTGAGGGCTGGCTGCCAGCTTTCCCCTCACACCACCAAACAGCTGTTTGAATGCCACCCAACAGGGTTGCTCCACAGCGTTTCTGCCCACAGCACCTCTCATCTGAGAAGCGCTGGGGGGGGGGGGGGGGGGGGGGG
>QEPC01013985.1:857773-871409 GCA_003113815.1 Sphenodon punctatus
GCCTGAATGCCTGAAGGAGGCTGTGGTTAGGCCCCTGCTCAAGAAACCATCTCTTGACACTGATGCTTCTGCCAGTTATCAGCCGGTCTCTAACCTTCCCTTTTTAGGGAAGGTTATTTAATGGGCTGTGGCACGGCAGCTCTAAGAACATCTGGACCACACCGGTTTTCTTGATCCCTCCCAGTCTGGGTTTCGGCCTGGGTATGGTACAAAGACTCCATTGGTGGCCTTGGTGGTTGGTCATCAGACCTTACTGGTCCTTCTAGACCTTTCGGCTGCGTTCAACACAGTCGATCATGAGGTGTTGGTGACTCGCCTGCGGGACTGTTCTGGGATTGGCAGGATGGTCTTGGACTGGTTTCGTTAATTCCTGACCGGGTGAACTCACTGGGTGGTCTTGGAAGAGTGTACTTCTTCCCCCCAGGACCTCACGTGTGGAGTCCTGCAGGGTGCCATTCTGTCCCCCCTCTTGTTTAATATCTATATGCAGCTGTTAGGGGAGATCGTGAGGGTTTCAGGGCATGTAGTGTCATCAGTATGGCGACACTCAGCTCTCTCTCTCCTTTTCCATTGACCCAGGCCATGCAGTCTCTTTATTTTCCCAGTGCCTGTTGGCTGTGGGAGCTTGGATGAGGTTGAGCCATCTGCAGATGAATCCTGACAAAATGGAGGTGATGTTGGTAGGTGAGGGCCTGGGAGTGGTTGAATCTCCTCCTGTGGGGGAAGGGGGTTCGCCCTCCCATGGTCCTGCAGGTATGGAGTCTGGGTGTGCTCCTCGATACACCGCTCAGCCTGGAATTTCAGGTTGTGGCCGTGGCGGGGAGTGCGTTTCGGCAGTTATCTTGTCCAGCGGCTTCGGCCGTATCTCTCAGACTCTGACCTCGCCACTGTCATTCATGCCTTCATCACCTTGAGGCTGGATTACTGCAATACGCTCTACGTGGGGCTGCCCGAGAAGCTGATCCGGAGGCTGCAGCTGGTGCAGAATGCCGCGGCCCGTCTCCTTACTGGGGCAGGCCGCAGGGAGCACATGACACCTGTGCTCCGGGCTCTGCACTGGCTGAGGTTCAAGGTGTTGGTTTTGACCTTTAAAGTCCTTCACAGCCTGGGCCCTGCCTATCTGCGGGATCGCCTCACTCCCCATATGCTCGTACGACCCCCGAGATTGTCCATGGGGGCCTTTTGGGAGGTTCCCCGGGCAAGAACGGGTGGCCACTGTTGTGAGATTGGTTTCGGTGGCTGCCCCTGTGTTGTGGAATTCACTCCCAGAGGCGGCTCGGTTGGCCCCCACCCTCCTGTCATTTCAACATTTGTGTAAGACCTGGCTATTCCAGCAGGCTTTTGGCAAGGGGGCAGGGTAGGGTGGGGGAGGTGGGGTTTGGGAGGTAGTTTTTTTTTTAATTGTTTTAGAATCTGTAGATTTATTTTTAAATGTTTTATTGTTGAATTATTTTTTTTGTGTATGTTGTTCTGCCTTTGGGCAGAAGGGGCGGGATATAAGTCTTGAATAAAATAAATAAATAAAGCACCAGGTACACAGCTGGCACTATACAAATGCTTATAATAATAATATTTCTGAAAGTTGGCACGGACATTCTATCAGGCAGCAATATAACATGTGAAGCTGAAACCAAATGAAGATTATACTTCTCTTGAAAATAGTTTAATTTTGTGCTTGCATGGACATAGTTAATTAAATATCACAGAAATGAATAGCTAAACCCCAAATTAGATACATAGTAACCTTATTTTGTCTAATTATTGCTTACAGTGCATCTTCAAAGAGTGACCACACATGTATAGTTACAAAGGAAGGTATAAAAGGTTCCAGTTTAAAAAGATATGTGGAAGTTATTTTCATACATTAAAATGTAAAGTGATGAAACAAAGTATTTCACTTTTTCATTTCACTTTTAATTTGTACCCCGCGCTCTCTCGCCAAAGGTGACTCGATATCACACCATAATCCACTATGTATTTATTTCTGGCATGTGAACTTGTTCCATATGTGATATCTATGGTGATTCATGGTAATAATCCAGGAAACGCCGACCTTTTCATTTACCATGTGTTAGGTTAGGACTGTTCACACATCACAAATAAATCTGTGGTGAATCACCATGTGATGCTTTTACCACCTTAATCTGTGACGTGTGAAAATACCTCAAGCGACATCATGGCAAAACTATTTTACACTAAAAAGACAAGAGTCTTTTGTGCAAGAGTTCAAGACAAAGATCATTCAAATTAATGTTTGCAGTTACAAGTATGTAGATTTTCACAATATGCTTGTTTGTGAAAGCCAATGGTGATAGTCTCTGGCATTACAGTGCACATATCAACGTGCTGGCTGTTTTATGATAAGGAGAATGCTGAACTTGGAAGTAACTTCATCCATAAGCCAACAATAAAATGGGGGAAAATGCAGCTATCACCAACAAATTGAACGTGAGGGGATAACTGTTACTGACTAAAATGCCTTAAATTAATGGAGATCTTTGTTCTGAAATGATACACACACTTCTGGTAGGGAATCAAAACACACACACAGTATAATCAATCTCAAATATACCTGCTCATGATGCTTTGCTGACAACGATGTCAGACCGGATGAACTGCTATCGTGCTAAATGTTATTTAATATAGTGTGTAGTTAGAGCTGTTCTCAACACCGACAGATTCTTGGGTCCCACAGTGTCTTTATCTGTGTTTATCCTTCCACTGTAAAGAACACCTGTCACATACGAAGTTTGCACTGCTTTGTCATGTTGCACTGCTTTTTCTAGATGCAGAGGGAAAAAAGCTTTTTGACTAATTGATATTAAACCTAGCATATTCAGAAAAATTAAGAGTTGTAATACTGTTGCTTGAAAAACATGGTGGAATAAATTATCTCCTTTTAGAATTCTATTTTACCATTGTCTTATCTAACCCAACCATTTTCTGCCTCTTTATATACTGCCCTGTATTTGCGCTCAGTTTATATTTTACTGGCGCTCAGTTTATATTTGCGCTCAGTTTATATTTTGTTGCCTGAAAGCTTGCTTATTTCCACCAACAGCAGTTGGTCCTGTTAAAAAAGATATCATTTGAACCACTTTGCTTCCCCTCTCAAATCACCTGCAACAGGAAACACATAGAAAACATTCAATTTTGATTTATTTCTTCTCTTTCTGACGTGATAGATCCTATAAATAAATGGTTACGAATCTCACACTTTGATCAGTGCCTGTGAACAATACTCCAGCCACATGTCATTTCCCTATAAAAGTTAGTGCATTCATTCCATTAGTGTGTTTTTCCACTTGATCACTCCATCTCCACTAACCACAGGAGAAGTGGTGAAAAACTGCCATTCATAAACAAAGAAAGGCCATTAGGCATAATTTTATAATTATAAGTGGCCTTCTTCTAGACAGTCTGAGAAACAGCTCCCATAATGTTCATTTCATGCCCTCATCAACTAATTTCTTCTCCAGTGAAATGAAAAATAGCAGGGTGTTACTTTGCTGGCACTCAAGAAATTAACTAACTGCTTATTTCCCCCGATCACACTGGGTTCCTCTACTATTTTCAATAGAAAGCATACATTGTGTCTGCAGCTTTTTGTTACTATCTGATTACTGGAGAAATAGAATTTTGAGAGAAGCTTATCTAAAAAGATATAGATTTTTGCAAAGATCAACCCTCAAGCAAATAACATTCACAATACATTTATAAAAGGAGGCAGGTGGGTGAGAAACCTTCCTCCCAAACAAACCACTGCACTGCATAAACAATATCACCGGACAATGGATAAAAGAGAGACAACTACACAACATGTTGGTGACGTTGCTTATTGGACTGCCTGAAAGGTGCTTGGAGACTAGAGTGAGGATATCCATGGAAGAACCTATGTAGAGCGTCTTAATGTTGATGAAGGGCTGTACTAAAAGTAAAAACTGTTTTCCTGGGGGGTCGGGAGGCTAATCATAGGATACAGAAGGATAAATAATGTGTGGTGTTATTGTGCACTTTTTTAAAAAAAATAAAAAAAATCCCAGTCACTTCTGATGTAATCATCAGGTTTATTAGAATTCTCTAAAAGATCAATACCAGAGGGTCATTTTTGTTGTTCTGGTTTTAAAACACATTGTAGTTTTTGATCTGCCTTTTGCAGCACACATGAAGTGAATAAGTTTTTAGAATGTGTACAATTCTTTTTAGCTAGTACTACTATAATTCTTTCTCAGAGTAATCCAATTTATTTATAACAATCTGCTTACTTTGAGTAAAGCACTGTGTAGTCTTAGATTAGCAGTGGATACTTGCACTGGAAAAATAAGATTCCTTTGAGACCATTTTATTTTCTGCTCTGCTGCTTTTTAAAGAAATTCCCTGTAGGGGACTCTTGACTTCTAGCCACTTTATCCAATACTGACGTTCTAACAAAAATAGGTTCTTGTGGGTCACTGTTCTCCCTTGTCCCTAATTTTTATTGCTTAAAATTCCTCTTGGTGCTCCCTAGATCTATTAGGTTTACCAACATGTGCTCTCATCTTGTGCTTAAAGCAGAAACATTATAGACTGTCAGGGCTCAAGTATATTGTGGGTTCCTATAGCATATGGCTTTAGTTGTCAATATTGTGGGTTGATAGCATTTTGATAAACTGTGAATTTTAGGCAGTTTATTTACATTTCTCCATGCTTTTCATCCCCCTCCTCCCTGCCTTTAGCCACAATATCCCCATTTTTTAGTTTAAAAATATAATTTCACAATAGTGGAAATTCCAGATTTAAAGCTTTGGGGTTTTTTTCCTAATGTGAACAGTAATTGAGAATGCCTGCTATTATTACTATGAGCCACCATAGGTGTAGGTGACTATATTTCTTCTGGAGACTATAGGCATGTGTAATGAAAGAGCAGCACCAACATAGTGGTATTTCCTAATTAAGTATCTACTTCAAGGTTTCATTTTGTGTATTTAAATGTAACAGAAGTAGCTAAACCACAAATGCCAGGCTTGAAAAACAAATTTAATTATAAAACAGGACAGCTGGTAATGTTTTAATTAGGACTTTTGCATTCTGGACAGCATCACATGCACCTAGGAGGCCACATTGAAATGCTATAGTAGTAATTTGACTAGGCTACACATGCACAAAACCTGACATACAGTGGCATAGTGGGGCTAACCACTAACTTAAGGATAACTGTCTGAGCTCCTTTATATAACCGAGTATGGGATGGGCAAGTTCTTCTCACACAGAGTAATGGGTATGCTGCGAGGGCCTTCAGTCCTTTAATAATGAGCATTCAGTGGGGAATGGGGAGGAGAAGATAGAGAAGTGGGCATGAACCCACTGACTCACCCACCTGGGAAGCCTGGAGCAACCATTGCATTTGTTTCCGCTTTTCTGTTGCACATAAGAAAATAGAGGCGCACAGGGGAGATACAATAAAGGGCTGGTGTGAGCAAAGTCAGCCTGCTGGTAGGGCTTGCAAATACAAGACTCCATTAGCCTTACACACAGGATAAGTCAAACAAAACAAAAAGTTGTTTGTCCCCCCCCCCACCCCCTTCCTTTTATTACTAATGAATGATTTAGGACAGCGGTGGGGAACCTCAGGCCCGGGGGCCATATGTGGCCCACAGCAAGTTTTTATGTGGCCCCTTTCCACTTCCTGGATCTGGCCCTTGGATCCAGTTTTTATTTATATTTATTTATTTATTTAAAATTTCTTATTACCCTACCCCGCCCCTCCTGCCACAGGCAGCTCGGGCCCAATTAGTCCATAAAAACACTACTACTAAAAAACATATAGAAAGGGGATATTAAAGTTACCCACCCCAACCCATTCCCCCTTCTCCTCCTCCAAATGCCTGGAGGAGGTCTTGCATCTTTTCCAAAAAGAGGGGAGATCCGGGGCCAGACAGGCCTCAACCGGCAGCGAGTTCCACAGCTGTGGCATGGCCACCGAGAATGCCCTCCCCTGTGTGGTCCTCCGGCAGACTCAGGGGACCTCAAGCAGGGCACCCCCAGATGACAACAGGGGCCGATCCAGAGCCCGGGGGGTGAGGTGGTCCCGCAGATAGGCAGGGCCTAGGCCGTTTAGCGCTTTATAGGCCAAAACTAACACCTTAAATCGGGCCTGGAAAACTATCAACAGCCAGTGCAGAGAATGGAGCACCGGCATAATATGCTCCCGGCATCCCAGACACACCAGGAGATGGGACACCTCATTCTGCACCAGCTGCAATTTCTGAGCCGTCACCATGGGTAGCCCCATGTAGAGCATGTTACAATAGTCCAATCTAGAGGTGATGAAAGCATGAATGATGGTGGCCAGGTCTGAGTTCTAAACAATGTAAACATACGGCTGAAGCCGTTGCACCAGATATAATTGGTGGAAAGCACTCCTTGCCACAGCATCCACCTGGACATCCAGGCGGAGCTGTGCATCGAGGAGCATCCCCAGACTCCGAACCTGAGAGACTAATGGAGGGCAGACCCCATCAATGATGGGGGCGCCATCTCCCTTGTCTTACCCACCAACATCACCTCCGTCTTGTCAGGATTCAGCTTCAGTCAGTTAGCCCTCATCCAGTTCCCAACAGCCGTCAGACACCGAGTAAGCACCGAGACTGCCGGGCCTGGGTCGGATGAAAAAGAGGTACAGCTGGGTGTTATCAGCATACTGATGACACCGCATGCTAAAACTATTGCCGAGTGACTGCATATACACGTTGAACAGGAGAGGGGACAAAACAGAACCCTGCATGACTCCACACGAGAGGTCTCGGTATGATGAAAAATAATCCTCGAGCACCACCCACTGGATTCTTCCTGTCAGAAAGGAGCAGAACTATTCAAGAACAGTCCTGCCCATCCCTGCACAGTCCTGCAGGCGCGTCACTAACATCTCATGATCAATGGTATCAAACGCAGCCGACAAATCTAACAGGATCAACAGAGTCAAATGACCCCGATCCCACTCCCGGTGTAGATTGGCCAAAGCCACAAGCGCAATCTCAGTGACATATCGCGGACAAAATCCCGACTGAGCGGGATCAAGAAAACTGACATGGTCAAGATGACCCTGCAGCTGACTGTGGGAAATAGGGGATAGCATGGGGAAACAGGACAGAAGGAGGGGTGCACAAGACACCAGGACACAAACCCCACTCACAGATGCACATTCTTAGGGTTAAAAAAGCCCTCAGTATGGTGTATCGCTGTGTGGTCAATTGTATGCTACAAGGCACCTGACCCAGCCAGCATTCATCAGTGGGCCTACTGGAGATGTCATGCCCTGGAGTATAATGATCCTCCACACACCCAGGAGGGGAAACAAGTGAGGAGCGGGTAGGGACCCCAGGCCTTGGGAACCCCAGAGGGGAGCGATTAGATCAACCACACACAGGAAGGCAAGGAAGGTCAACAATAAGGAAGACAGAAGCACACACCACTCACACACAATCACTCACCACACGCAGCACTCTTTACACAGGAACAGAAAAAGGGAAGGAGGTCTAGTAAGCCACAGTTTCTCCAAATACCAACACACAGGCCAGATCACAGGAACCCAAAAGCTCTGATCACCAGCAAAGGAGAGAGCCTAATGACCCTCCTTTTATGTGCCTTGCTTCAGACCCAGTCCTCGCTTCAGCTGCAGGTGCTCAGAGCACCACAGCTGCCTCTCATCAGGTAATCGCTGGCCCAGCAGACTACCTGAAGGGGAAGGCAGCTGTCTCTCATCCTGCACTTGCTGGCCCAGCAGACTGCAAGCAGGGGAAGCCTCTATAGACACAAGTACTAGGGGTGTGGGGAGTGTGACCTCCTGGGCACCCCGAGTTCCCCCTGCCCCCTCAGCCACAGTCCCTGTGGGCCCTGCCCCCTCCATACCTTGACGCTGATGAGCCACCACTCATTCAATAACCTTCCCTAAAAAGGGAAGGTTGAAGACAGGTCGATAGCTGGTGAGGGAGTCAACATCAAGCGATGGTTTCTTGAGCAGAGGCCACACCACCACCTCCTTGAGACAGCTCGGCACTCTGCGCCCTTCCGAAGGGAGGTGTTGACCACCCCAGCCAGCAACGACCCCATTGTCTCCCGGCAGGCCTTAACCAGCCAGAACAGGCATGGATCCAGTTCACAAAAGTTGGCTCTGACCATCCTCAGGTTGTCCACCACATCAGCAGGTGTCACCGACTGAAACTGATCCCATAAAATCAGACAAGGCGGGGCTGCCATAACCTCCAGTTCCCCTACTGTAGTAAATGCGGTGTTGAAGTCCTGGTGAATATGAGTGATTTTATCCACAAAATAATCCACAAACATGTCACAGCATGCCGTAGATGACTCCACTCCAAAGTGGAAGGAGGCCAGACAGATCAGCCCCCTCACCACTCGGAGAAGCTCCGCTGGACGGAATTTCGTGGATGCTATGAGGGACAGCAAAAAAAATCCTTTTTTTGCTGCACGCATAGCCACAGCATAGGCTCATAAACTGGCTCTGACACAATCCGTTGTCTTCAGCACGCGAACGACACCACCGTCGCTCCAAACGCCGCCCCTCTCGCTTCAGCACCTGCAGTTCCTCGGAGAACAAAGGAGGCCTGCAGAGCTGTCACCTGGGCAGCAGCTGCCTAGGAGCTTGTCCGATCGATGGCCCCAGTCAGCAAGGTATTCCATAACACAACGAGGTCATCGATGAAACAGTCATCAAGGTCAGAAGGAAGCTCACCCAGAGCAATCTGGAACCATTCTGGTTCCATCAACCTCTGAGGGTGGACCATCCGAATAGGTTCCACACCTTTCTGGGGGCAGACATGTGCCAGGAGGGAGGCCCGCAGAAGGTAATGATCCGTTCACGACAATGGTACAGCTGATATCTCCCCCACCAATGGAACACCCGCCTCAAGGCGGGTGTAAAGCATAAGGTCTAAGGTATGTCCCCCCCTGATGTGTCGGGGTGATAACCATTACCTCCAATCACTGAAAATCTGAGCTCAAGGAAAGGGAGCAGAGATGAGCTCATGCAAACAAAGAGAGGGGACAGATCCATGGCACAGATCCATGATTTGGGCCATCCTTTCCTTGAGTGCATCCCTTAATCACGCCCTGCCCCCAACTTCTGTGGGGCCCTCGGAGATTGTGCAAGCTTTCCAAGTGGCCCCCAGTAGGGAAAAGGTTCCTCACCCTTGATTTAAGATCTGCATTTATTTGCAGAAACCAATTTCCCTTCTATCTTCTTTATATAGAAGAAAGATATTCCTTTAGAGCAGAGAAAGAACAGACCTAATGTCAGCACAGAATACCAAAGGTGTTTTTCAGAATGCTATGAGAAGTCAGAAGCTTTCATCAGAGGGCAAAATCAAATTGCTTGGAAGGTACATGAAACAATAGATCTTAGCTGGCTATTCAATCATATATGCAGAGTTAAAATTTGAGGGCAGAAGAAATACAAAATATTGGAAAATGAACTCTGTATTGAACGCATTTTTAAAAACAATGTTGCTTCCTTTTAGCTTCCCACCCCCCAAGCTGTGTTTTAAATAGGTAAGAGTTGTGTGCCTTTTAAAATGCTCATTAGCTTGTGCAGCCACATCTATTTCAAAGGCTCACTTCCTGCACAGAATTGAGCAGCCCTGGCAATGCTCCTTTCAAGAGAAAATGCCACCAGCAAGACAACAGGCAGCCCAAGGTCATGCTCCAAATGCACTAAGGAACATCTGAGCTCCTGTGAAGCAGAAGCAGATAGACACTGCAGCGATTCAAAATCTTCTGCTAATACCTGAAAAGCTTTCTTTAAAAAAACAAAAAACCCATCACAATGTCTAATTTTTTATTAGTACTCTATTACAAATTAACATCCTCTCAGCATCCTTTGTCTTTCTTGGAAGAAAGCCAACAGATGCTTCTTCAGTTGGTGCCATTGGCATCCTCCGACTGGTTAGCAGGGGGCCCTCTTGTAAGGAGCACAAGCTTCCTCTTCTTTTAATGAGCAGATGATAAAATGCTTTGCATTAAATACTTGTTCACTGTTGCGTTGTTTGGCAGCCCAGGTTTCAGACAAACTACAGGTAGCACGATGCATTTCACAGTCCTGTGACAAACTTTGTTTCTGATGATATTACATAGACTTGCTTATTAGCTTAGGAAGATCATTCACATCCAGATCTAAAATAAGTCTCTCTCCACTAAGCCAAAAGTACATGCGATTATGGGAGAGAGAGGTTTTCAGAGAATGAGCTTCCCATTATACTTTTTCTGACTTTCAGAGCAGAACACAAAGCTTGGATTCATGCAAGTCAACAGCCACCACTAGAGCTGCAGCAGGTAGCACATGTCAACAGCCACCACTAGAGCTGCATATGGTAGCACCCGCATTTCCAGGCACCCCTAGTGGGCATCAGATGGGGTACCCAGGTCCCTCATTGGGTGCCCGGTGCCTGCAAATGCAGGTATTACTGGGGCATCCTGGGATGCCAATTCTGGCACCCGCAGCTCCCCAAGATGACTCGTCTCACCGACTGCTGCTCCTCCCTGCTCTGTATGATGCCCAGTGGAGCTGGAGACTTTCCGTTCAGCTTTTTCTGAGTGGGGAGTGAGGAAGCCTCTTCTCACGTGCGTGCCCCACCAATGGGTCCCCTAGTGTGCATGCAGGTAGAAAGAGGCCGCCTCACCCTCACCCTTTCCCACGCTCAGGAAAAGCCAAACACTGGCCCGTGTTAGTCCAGGACTCACCCGCATGTGTGGTCCTGTGCTGTCAGATGTTGGCCCAGGACTGCCCTGGGGTGGATAGGTGACTGGCTCAGGTTGCGTCATCAGAAAATCTCCAAGGCGCAGCCCAGGCCAAAGGCCACCCACACAGGTCAACGCAGGCCAATACAGGCAAGCACGTTTGTTTGGCCCCACCATCCCTGCCTTGAGGCAAGGTCCACCATGGTTGTCTATCACACAACCTACACACCTATTTTTACCCAAAGTCTTGTGTAAAAAAGTCTTGGGATAATTATATGGAAGAGACATACTGAAAAACATTTCCGTAAACAACAAAAAACTTCCATCAAAGAACTACTTATTAGAGGAGCTACAGACTAAAGATCTTTTTTTAAAACACACATTTTAAAACATAACAAGGGGGGAAAATCAATAAGGATTTAAGGACAGATACAGACACTGTGGACAAAGTTAAGCCCTGGCATAAACTGAACTTGCACCGCTTATGCCCTGGTTGATCATTCTTTATTTTTGGATAAATAGCAACTTTTTTTGGCTCTGTAAATTCATTGCATTGACAAGGCCAAGTAGCATTTGTTCCTTTTGAAACTGGGACATGATCCTCAAACTGCTGTGTTGCCACAAACTGCATTCATTCCAATGAAGCTTGCGCAGCATTTTGGCTGTCATAATCCTTCATGTCAAACCTGCTGATTGTGTTTTCTAATTAAAATGAACTACATTCTCCTTGGTAACAGAAATCATGCTGTGTAAAGGGAAATAGGAAGGGGTGGGGTGGGGTTATCTTCTTCCTCATTGGTATCACTCAGGTCTTCATAAAATAATTCATTGTTTTTAGATGTTCTTTCATATAACTCATTTGAATTAAAGTATCCCACAACTTGCTGTTCCCACTTTTATAAAAAGAGGTTGCTGTGATGTGTATATTCAGGAAGAAAAAAATAAGACAAAATAATGTATGACTGTTCAAAGCATTCTCTTACCTTCCTGATGCGGTGGTTTTTGACATTAAAATATATACATTGACTTGTTTCTCAAAGGATTAAATTGATTTCTAGCTGTAAAATTATTCAAAGTTCCTTTTTAACTATATTTACCACACCTCATAAACATCAATAAGATACATGTGTTAATGAAACACAGCACTTAAGGGCTATGAATCATGCCCATGTGTGAGTGGCAATACAGCACTTTAAGAATTAGTCGCCAGAATTTATCAAACAGAAAAATAGAACAAACTAACATGAAAACAGGTTGATAAAGTGATCTGTACAGCAACTCCCTACATTTGCACAGATGTTCTTGGTCACAAGGTGTTAGAGCAAACCATTTTTTTAACTCTGTACTAATATCACAAAACTTAAAACACAGTAGAAATAGGTACTATGTGAAAACCTCATAACATATTCTGTGTGTAGAGATGGTAGTTAGCAACCATACTGGCAGCTGTGTGTAGTGCGATACAAGATATCAACACATTACAGAGTACTTATTGTATCATAGTAATTTTAGTGATAAACGGAAACATACGTGACCGCGCCGCCACACCAACCTGGTCCACGTTGGGAAGCCACAGCGGACACAATCTAGACATAAGAACATAAGTAGTGCCATACTGAGTCAAACCAATGGTCCATCAAGCTCGACATCCTATCCTCTGACAGTGGCCAATCTCGATCGCATGGTAGAAGAACCAACAGTCACAATGGGCAATTCATTCCCCGTTATTCACTCCCAGCTCCCAAGAGTAAGAAGTTCATCCTGTAAGCTACTTGGTTAATAGCCATTAATGGACCTACTCTCCAAGAACTTATCCAGTACTTTTTTTAAACCCAGCTATACTAGTGGCCTTGAAAACATCCTCTGGCAACAAATTCCATAATTATGCATTGAGTGAAAAAGTACTTCCTTTTATTTGTTTTAAATCTGCTGGCAGCTAGTTTAATGGAGTGTCCCCTAGTTCTGGTACTATTTGAGCAGGTAAATAACCATTCCCTAATTATTTGTTCCACGCACACCACTCAAGATTTCATAAACTTTTATCACATCCCCTCTGTCTTCTCTTCTCTAAGCTGAAAAGACCCAGCTTGTCAAGCCTCTCTTTGTACCGAAGCCGTTCCATATCATTCTTGTTGCCCTTTTCTGTACCTTTTCTAGTTCAGCTATGCCTTTTTTGAGATGAGGGCGACCAGAACTGCACACAATATTCCAGGTGCGGTCACACCATCGATTTGTACAGAGGCATTATGACATCCTCAGTTTTATACTCCATCCTTTTGCAAATAATTCCTAACATTTGTTTTTTTATTGCTGCTGCACACTGGGCTGAAGATTTCAGTGTATTGTCCACAATCACTCCCAGATCCTTTTCCTGGATGGTAACTCCTAGCTTAGTACCCAGCATTGTCTCTTCATGGTTTGGATTATTTTTTCCTATGTGCATCACTTTGCACTTGAACACATTAAATCTCATTTGCCATTTAGATGCCCAGGCACCTAGTCTCGTAAGATCCTGTTGCAGTTCTTCACAGTCTGCTCATGTTTTAACTACCTTGAATGACTTGGTGTCATCTGCAAATTGGATCACCTCACTCTTAACACCCTTTTCCAGATCATTAACGAATACATTAAATAGCACTGGTCCCAATACAGGTCCCTGAGGCACACCACTTTTTACATCTCTCCATTTTGAAAACTGACCATTCAGTCCTATTCTTTGCTTCCTATTCTTTAGGGGTTTTTTCTTGCACAGGGCTAGGGAGAAGAGGTGGGGAGTGTAGGAGGGGTGGTTAGAGAGTGGGGGTGGGGGGGTTCCCGGGTGCTGACCCTGGTGGCAGCAGAACTGCCAGGGGGGAGAAAGTGTGGGGAGGGGGGAGGAGCCCGCACCCAGTGAGAGAGGGAGTTGGGT
>QEPC01013985.1:874100-927198 GCA_003113815.1 Sphenodon punctatus
GCTGCCTTTCACCAGTTGTATCTGGTGCGGAGGCTACGTCCGTTCATCTCTGGCCCGGACCTGGCCTCCCTCATCCATGCCTTCGTCACCTCAAGGCTGGACTACTGCAACGCGCTCTACGTGGGGCTTCCCTTGTGCCTGGTTCGGAGACTGCAGCTAGTGCAGAATGCGGCAGCCCGCCTCCTTTCGGGGATGGGTCGTCGGGAGCACATAACACCCGTGCTCCAAGCTCTGCACAGGTTGCCAATAGCATGTCGAGCCAGGTTCAAGGTGTTGGTATTGATTTACAAAGCCCTGCACGGTCTCGGCCCCTCATACCTCAGGGACCACCTCGCCATCCGCGCTCCAGAGCAGCTCCTTCGGTCTGCCGGGGGTGCCTTCTTGGAGGTCCCCGGTGTTAAGCGGGGGGCCGCAATGGAGAGGGCATTCTCGGTGGCCGGGCCGTGGCTTTAGAACTCTCTGCCGGAGGAAGCTCGCCAGGCCCCAAGCGTCTTGATATTTCGGAAAAGGTGCAAGGCCTGGTTGTTTGCCCAGGCCTTTAGAGAGGGGGGTGTAGTGGATCTTTTTATCTCCCCTATCTTATTTATTGTTTTATGTATCTTGGGCCCTATTTTATGTAATATTTGATAGTGTATTTTTTACTTGTTTAAATTGTTTATATTATTGTTTTATATTGTTGGAAGCCGCCCCGAGCTGTGTTCAGGAGGGACGGGGTAGAAATGCAATAAATAAATAAATAAATAAACAAGCCAGTTACCAATCCATAGTAAGACACTATCTCCTATCCCATTACTTTTTTATTTTTTCAAGAATCTTTTAGGTGGGACCTTATCAAACGCTTTCTGGAAATTCAGGTACACTATATCTACCAGGTCTTCCCTGTTCACATGCTTATTTACACCCTCAAAGAATTCCAACAGATTAGTGAGGCAAGAGTTAACTCTGCTAAATCCATGCTGACTCTTCCCCATCAAGCCATGTTTATCAACATGCCCAGCAATTCTGTTCTTAATGATAGTTTCCACCATTTTGCCCGGCACAGACTTCAATCTTACTGGTCTGTAGTTTCCAGGATCACCTCTGGATCCCATTTTAAATATCGGGGTTACATTTTCCACTGTCCAGTCCTAAGGTACAGTGGCAGATTCTTGCGATAGGTTACAAATTACTAACAGCAGGTCTGAAATTTCATATTTGAGTTCCTTCAGAACTCTGGGGTGAATACCACCTGGCCCTGGTGATTTGTTAGTATTTAGTTTGTCAATTTGCTCTAGAACCTCCTCCAGAGTCAGGACCCTACTCTACTGTGTATGACTGTTCACCACCTGATCTGCAGCTGGACCATCAGGAAGGGTGGGGAGACATAGGAACATGCAGTCAGCCACGCCCTGCACTGCCCCCCCCCCCCTCATGACAGGCAGTCATGGCAGTCAGACATAGTGGACCTGATCCAAGTCAGGTCACGGTGTGTGTGTGTGTGTGTGTGTCACACCACATGTGATAGCCCACTGTGGCCTGCTTTTTCCCTATATGACAAAGGCTGGCCTGGGCTGTAACCTAGAGCTAATCTGGGGGTCAGAGCTCGGGCTAGCCTCTGACATGGCCTGAGACAATCCCAGGCCAAAACGCATCTCGTCTGTTTGGACCCAACATTTCCAAGTAGCAGTTTGATAGGGTTAGTTCTCCAGCACATGAACTCAAAAGGTTCCCCCATTTCTAATCACAGCAGATTCTAAGCAAGAGTTTAAAAAACTCCTCAGCTACTCCTCATAGTACTATAGCTTCAACACAAAATACTGAGCAAGCTAAATGAGATTCAAATTTAGAATATTATAGCAGGGGTGGGCAAAGTTTCCTAATCCTGAGAGCCACATCTATTTGCCCAATGGGGACAAGGATAAATTCCTCTTACTAAAGCTGTATGTGGCTTCTGAGCCATGCTTTGCCCACTTCTGTACTATAGCATCAAGTTTAGCATTCTGTTATCAACTTTTGTCTTCTTTTTACTGAGAGAGAGAGAGAGAGAGGTTACCATGTTGGTCCCGAATGTAAGAAATGGGGGTGAAAAAATTGTATCTTTTATTGACCCAACTTCTGTTAGTGAGAATATTCAAGCTTTCAGACCACACAGGGCCTTTCCTCAGGCAGGTAGGAAGCTATAAAAAATAGAGGGATGTCAGTGATGAAGAAACAATAAGTAATAGTTTTCCTGTTACAACCATATCCATGTGCTTGCTTTAGCCTCATCTTCTTTCTGTATTGTTTCTTAGGGTGTTTTAAAATGAGACAGGTGGGCAGGAGGATCCGTGATCGGACCGGGGGGAGGGTACATGGGTGCAGCGCATGGGGGAGCACTTCACACAAATGGCCCCACGCACAGTCGCCCTGCCCACAGACCGTCCACCCAGACCGCACATGGGGCACTCCGGCTTTTTGCCAAAAGTCCTATGAATGGGGGGTGGGGGCAGAGATACGTGAGGGATGAGTGGGCATGGGAGTGCACACACCCCCACGACATTATTTGTTTATTTATTTATTTATTTATTTATTTATTTTTAAATGACAGGCATCTCTCTTTTTCCCCCCAACTACAGCCCCCTCTCCAGTTACTTTGTCCTATCCACTCCCACACAAGTCATTGCCTTCCCTTCTCATATATACCTGTCCTGAATTTGATCAGTTTATATATTTCTGAATTGCCATGCTACATGCCTGAGGAAGAGTCTTGTGGCCCGAAAGGTTTCATATTCTCACCAACAGAAGTTGGTCCAATAAAAGATCATATGAGCTACTTTGTCTCCATCTTTTCTTTTTACAGCACAGAAAACAACATTCTTTAAACAGTTTATGCCATCACAATTTTTAAAGAAAGGCCCTTTTCTAATGGGCATGGGTACATGTGGGGGATGGGTGGGCAGTGCAGTGGGGATGCGTTCCCACGGACTCCCACCCACATCTACCCATCTCCATGCACAGAATATCAGGCATTGGTGCCCACACGCACCTCTACCCACCTCAGTGTTCCCACAGGTGCCCCCACCCACCCACCCACGGGTGCGAGGGGGGGGGGGTCCATGTGAAAACAGCCAAAGTTGTGGCAACGTAAGAGAATATTTCTCTAAATTTATTTCTTTATATTTTAGAAAGCTCAGAAAACCACAGATAGTAGTTTTTGTTTGTTTTTTAATGTACATTATACCGAATTCCACTCTTCAATTAGCGTACAATGAGAAACATTACTTGGAAAAAGACACTGAAGAGGATTCCATAAAAATACCATTTCTGCAGTGTATAGAAAATAGTTTATTAGAGGAGTGAGTGCATCATAAAGCTATCCAACATTTGTTGAGAATTCATCCCTCAAAATAGTGTTTAGAAGCATCATATTTAACAAACTATGGGGGAAATTTAAATACAGCACAGGTTTTTAATCCTAAAAGTGGAGCCATAACACACTCAAAACAAAAAGTGAAAGTCAGAGCAAAGACCTAAACCACACACCCCAAAATGAGCACAGGGATTAAAGTAAGGGGGAGGATGAGGAGTATTTACATCTCCAAACAAGTGGGGTTAAAGTGGAGAGGGACGCTGCTACTGTGGGGTTCATATTCACGGTTCAGGGGAATTCATGAAAATAGAGGTGGCGGGCGCTCATTACTTCAAAGTAACTCCTCAGAACTAAAATGCCCAAATCTAGTGTGTTGCTGTGAACTATCTCTAGTTGGTCTGGTGAAAAGAAATAGCAAAGTTTTTGCCTTTATAGCCTGTGAGATAAGTCAGGATTTTTATATTATATACTGTCCAATGGCATTATGACCAGAATTGCACAGCAGGTGACAGCACATCTTTCAAAAGGCTGTGTCCATTAATGGGTGTCTTTAGACACAATGGCATGGGATAGTGGAATATAGGTTGACACCATTCTCTGACCCACATTTGTCCCCGAGTAGCTCCGTTACTGTTTTCCACATTCAGGGGCTAATCAGGATCCTGCTTGCCTCTCCAGAAGCTCTCCTGGCAGAAGCACTCCCATGGAATTATGGAAGTTGTAGACCATTCAGGGGAGCGGTCAGGTCTGCCTGATCCTCCACTTGGCGCTGCAGATAAACAGCCAGTTCTTCACTGCTCACCCCCTCACCTCCCCGATGCTCTGGTGCAGCAAGCTGTTTGGCAGCGTTGTGGAGTGGAGGATTGGGGGAAGATAGACCAGAAATGGCTGTAAACACCAGGGCATGAAATTTCAGATCGAACTCTGGGAGAAAAAAAAAAAAAATTCAGTTGCCAGATTTTATCCTGATATTAAAACATTCTTGCTCCACTACACCTCTGAACCAGTCACCAGTCTCACTTTTTTGGGCGCCAATGGCTCCCAGGGACCTGCAAATTTTGCACCTTGGTAAACACACCAGTTTCCTTTAGACACAACATTAGCCACAGGGACAGGGGAAATACTCAGTTGCTACACCTGATACATCCATGCAACCAACAAGGAGTTAATGAAAGGCTAACAGGGGGCAAACCAGTGGCCAAAAATAGTGACTGTGCTCTGACAAAACGTACAGCCACATGACAAACGTCTTAAGCACCCAATTGTTGTTGTACCTAAAGATGCCCAATGCCTGCCTCAGAGGCACACCCAACTTCAGCATGGTCTGGGTTTTTAAGAAGCAAATGATTGTATTATGTTAAATTATAGAGAGAACAGCCTTTGATCAGCAAATGTAGGCTTTAATTACATTCATTAATGTGGAGATTATTCATAAAAAGATATTTTTAGCCTTCTAGTAATATTGCCTACAATTGTTCCAAGAAATTTTACTTATCCTCAGTGCTGCAAAACCTGATAGATGGGTTACATTTATGTTGCAACAACATACATTTCATACCTATTTAAAAAGTCACAGAAGTATTCAATCGGCAGAGTATGGATCAGGTCACTTTGTTTATGCCACTATAATATTATCAGCAACCTATAATCAAAGATACCCAAAAGAAAATTAAAGATGACCCTTAGATGGCAGGAAGAAGCTGGATTGAGTATCACATTTGTTACCTGAGGGTAATACCTGCAATTTTAAGTAGTCTGTTGGGTGCCTGTTCGGTACATGAGTATCAACTTGGGCACCCGATTACCTGAAGATCCCAGGTATTACGATTACCAATTTGCCAATCAGAAAATCAGTACCAGAAGTCAGAAAAATAGGTAAATTGGGTAGCCTGTTGGCAACTGATTGGATACCAATTAGTACCCATTGTTACCATGTCTGGTACCATAATTACGCTGGATATACCATTTTTTTTCAAGTATTTGCTTCAACTCTAATAGAAGCAAAACTACTGTATTATTGCAACTGCCCTATCAGACATCCTTGATTTTTCATACATACGGGAAAGTTGATAAATAGACTGGATGACCTTGACTTTCCATCCTTACAGCTGGGTTTTATCTTTTTTCTTTGCAAACTTTTCCCTAAGATATGCATGGTAGGGTACTTGAAGGGTGGAAGTCTGATAAGTACAGCTGCCTTTTGGAAACTTCTGATGGAAAGGTCAACTTTTTCTTTCTTTTTTTTCTTCTGTACTAAGTCGTTCATGATGAATGATCCTATGAAGCTGCAAGAATCTGGCTTAGTGGGAACAAGAAAATTGTGTCTGTCGGCTACCTGTTACTAGAGTCTCAGACACAGACAGAAAAAAGACAACCAAGATGATAAATAACTGCAGTTACTTCAAACCTCTTCCAATCTAATCTGCAAAATGAATTGTTGCATCTGAGGGGTTAAAGCTCCCATTAAATACTTTTAGTGTCAGTGGCTGAAAGCAGATTTTTCTAGGAACGTCTGCCCCTTTTCACCTCCCCCCCCCCCAAAAAAAATGAATGCCAAGTTAGAAATGTAATTTAAGTTCTCTGTTGAGCGACAAAATGCCTGTTGAAAAACAAACAAATAGCGCACAATGGAGCTTAAATCACAATCCCAGAGATGATGTGAAAGCCATGAAGAGTGTTTAAAAATAAATAAATGTGGATGTGCAAACATCAGAAGAAATGCTAAGGCAGAAGAAACCTCAGCCCAAAGAAAATAAAGGCTAACAGTGCTATAGTGGTGTCCATATAAAAATCACACAAGGATGTGTCATAAATTAACTCCTTATAGATTTGAAGGAAATATTCCCATGGAAAGTAATTCTTCTCCTCCCCGCCCCCTACTTTCCTTCTTTGTCCTTCCCTCAAAAAGTTGTGGAATGCACTGCATTTCCTTGGAGGAGATTCTGTAGCAAAGAAGTGTGATAATGTCCTTTTTTATTATTATTATTTATTAATATTTTACTTTCACAGAGTCTCACCACCAGGTGGCACTCGGAATACTTTGCAACATAAAAACATAATAAAAAATTCAGTTAAAACATAACACTGTATAAAACAATTTAAAAGGGTATAGTACCGAGGAAGGAAGAACACACTAAGGGGAACCAGCAGAGGATTCTAAAAGCACCTGGTGAATAAATAAATCTTCAGGTGCTTTTTAAAAGCGAGGATGGAGGAACTATGACTGACATCTGGAGGGAGCGATTCCACACTGAGGGGCCCGTTACAGCAAAGGTCCAATCAACCACCAACTTGAACTTAAGGCTCAATGGTGGGAACCCCAAACAGCGGGTGGTTTCTGAGCACAGATAACCATCAGTGTGAGGCTCAAGGAGCAAATCTCGAATATAGTCAGGGCCTATGCCATTCAGGGTCTTGAAAACCAACAGCGGAATCTTAAATTCAATCTGCTACTCTACAGGTAGCCAATGCAGAGAATGCAGGGTGGGTGTAATATGATCACAGCTGTCCAAATCAGTGAGCATCCATGCTGCCGCATCCTGAACACGCTGCAAGCAATGGCAAAGCACTGCTGGAAGCCCATAGAAGAAGGAATTACAATAATCAAGTCTTGTGGTCACCAGGGCATAGGCCACTGGACAAGGTCAGCCCAGGATAAATAAGGACTTAGCTTATGTAAATTGCATAGCTGAAAAAAACATCTCCGAATCACATCCAATACCTGAGTTTTCATGGACAGAGTGTGGTCAAAAATGACGCCCATGTTCTTTACCTGGCCTGCTACCTCCACCCACACCCCCTAAACATGCAGGGGCCCAAGGGAGCTGAGGGCATCTTTATATCGGCTGCCCCTCCCCACCAGTCCTAAAAACAGTATGCATTTCAGCCTTCCTCGGATTAAGCATGAGGTAGCTCTGACACATCCAACCAGCTATATCGTTCAAGCATTCCTCCAAGGCAGAGGCCAACGTGACAGCGCTGACAGGGCAAGAGATTTACAGTTGTGTATCAGCAGCATACTGATGATACTCAACCCCATGGTAAATCCTAAACATCTGACAATTTAGGTAAAGGACTTGAACTTGCTCTTTTGCTCCATAACATCCCCGAAGGGTTGCATGTACAGGTTGAACAACACAGGCAAGAGAATAGAACCTTGAGGACCTCCACTTTTCAAGTCTCTTGGGGGGGGGGGACACGCATAATTAATCATCAATACCAATCGACTCCACTCTTTTAGGTATGACTGAAACCACAAGCCAGCAGTTCCTGTCATGCCAGCAACATCCCTCAGCTGCCGAAGCAGCAACCCATGAACAGCTGTATCAAATGCTGCCATTAAGTCCAACATTACATGACCAAAATAGACAACTGTCCCTGACCTAAGATCAACAGCAGATCATATATCACCCTGACAAGTGCAGCCTCTATCCCATGGGAAAGCCGGAACCCAGACTGGAATTTCTCCAAGATATTATTAAAGTCCAGATGATTCTGCAGTCATACTGCCACAGTCTTCTCAATCATTTCCCCTAAAAATGTCAGGGAAGGTAAATGTCTCACAATTTAGGTAAAAGACTTGAACTTACTCTTCTGCTCCATTGCAAAACACAGAGGGGACAACATATTGATTTGGAAGGGTGTCATTTACACTATATTATTCTCTCCTATTTTGTATTCTGAATTAAAATGTTTTAGGCCATTGATTTTTAAATTAAACATTGCTTTTCTAACTGATCAGCAGCAAAAATTCATAATGAAAAAAATGGATTTAAGAATACTGACTACATGCTGAACTACATAAGAGTTTATGGCCAATAAAATGATTACTGACTCGGTTATCAATAGACATAAATAGTGAACTACAGTTTTGTCATTTTTGTAAGCAGTGCAAAATGTAAACCAGAAAGCAAAGGTAGCACATGCATATTTCACTGCTTCTCCAAAATGCAGTCCAACCCCTTTCAAAAGAAAGGGGAAGTTCTGAAATAGAAGTAAAGAATCTCAGACATGTCTAAAATAATCTGGTTTTGCTACTTATCTCTAAAGATATGCCTGCCCTTAGAGTCCAGATACCTCTTTGTGAAGATAGTAGATAACACTGAACTCTTTTTTGGTTTTATCTTTTTTATACTTAAGACATGATGTGCCTTGTATTTGCTATTCAGAAACTAGTATTACCAGTCTTACATGATAGGTCAGGACCACTCCAGTGTATTGCTATTCAGTATAATGATATGGTTTTTCATCTTCAAAGTGAATTGTTAATGTTAACTAATTCAACCACTTCTATGAGGATTACCTCATAGATGGTGAAAACAGAGGAACAGATCAACTGAATTCCCTACAATCAGAAAAACAATTTTGGTAACTCAAAACATTCCAAAATCCGCATCCTCCATAATTAAGAGAGAGAGAGAGAGAGAGAGACGAAGAAGGCAACGGGGTTTAAATCCTAAGGAAATTAATAGAACTGGGTCCTTTGTGAATTTTTTGTTTGTTTTTGAATGCTGAGCCTTCATCTGCCATTATCCTTTTGCAGCTTTTCTCTGAAACTGATATGATTAACATGTTTAAGAAAAACAAAAAAAACCTGAAAACAGGTTTTCATGATATCACAAGTCTTGAAATTTTACATTTTAAGAAACCATCAAAATTATGACAAAAACAAGACATTGTCTGGTATGAGAGCAGAGGCTGAGAGCTGTTGGCTAACAGTCCTGTGCTAAAGTAATCAACCCTGCAGTCATCATGAATCACTCTGGAATAAGCAATACTTTTCTATTAGCCTGACATTATTAATATTATAGAGCTGTAGGAGCTCTATAATATTAATAGGTCTGGTGGGAAATTAATATATTAATAATACCTATTTAATAATAATTAATTATTAAACTTGAGCAAAATCACAAGTCATGGGAACAGTCGGGGTGGAGGAAAACTGTATGTATGGGCTACAGTGGAGACAGGGATCAAGTCCATAATATTTGTGCACAGAAGCTTGTTGTCGCTTCAGCGTTGACCCCAACCTGCAGAGGAAGAGTTTTATAAAGTTTAATAAAGTTCTTTCACTTTTTATAATCCTGCTTTCTGTGTTTCTTCCAAGAAAGGAGGGAAGTTTGGGGGAGGGGAGGTCATGGAGAATGACTCTATGGCATAGCGATAAGCCGCTCTGGGAGCTGAGGATGGGAAGAGGGGTGCAGTGGGAGGAATAAGGGGGGGACCTTGGGGAATGGTGGTATGGCACAGCAATAAGTTGCTTTGGGAGCTGGAGGTTGGGAGGGAAGGGAAGGGGGGAGGGGCAGGTGCACCAAATAAGGAAGGTGAGGAGTCAGCTGACCATGTACTTGCACTTAAGGACAGGGTCAGGGGCAGAGGGTATTTTCAGATGTAATACCCCTGCCCATGGCCACACTTACTCCAGCGTGGCCATGGACGGAGGTGTCATGTCTGCTCCCACCCCTCCAGATGTTTACCACAGGCAGGAGCAGAAGTAACCGCAGCAGGGTTAACACGAGATGTGTGAATAAGAAAAATATTTCCATCTTCTCTACCGTTACAAACCAAGCCCCCATTGACTGACAGAGAACAAACATGTGGCATCACATTAGGCCTATGCAATTTTTTAATTTATTTTTTAATTTAAAATTTATATCCCGCCCCTCCTGCCCACAGGGCAGTCCGGGGCGGCAAACAACATTCATTAAAACAGTATAAAATTTAAAAACAATTTAAAAATACAATATGTGGGGAAAAACCCCACCCCTACCCCTCGCCAAAAGCCTGACGGAACAGCCTGGTTTTACATACACGCCGAAACAGCAGGAGAGTGGGAGCCAACCGAGCCTCCTCTGGGAGCAAATTCCACAGCACAGGGGCAGCCACCGAAAAAGATCTAACATCGGTGGCCACCTGCCTCGCCCAGGGAACCTCCAAAAAGGCTCCCACGGACAATCTCAAGGGTCGCATGGGCACCTGGGGAGTGAGGCGGTCCCGCAGATAAGCAGAGCCCAGGCCGTGAAGGGCTTTAAAGTTTAAAACCAGCACCTTGAACCGGACCCGATACTTTATAGGCAGCCAGTGCAGAGCCCG
The DNA here is from genome assembly GCA_003113815.1 of Sphenodon punctatus. Classification (NCBI taxonomy): domain Eukaryota; kingdom Metazoa; phylum Chordata; class Lepidosauria; order Sphenodontia; family Sphenodontidae; genus Sphenodon; species Sphenodon punctatus. The sequence continues at coordinate 884,521 of QEPC01013985.1, forward strand.
GAGCACTGGTGTCATGTGCTCCCTGCGACCCGCCCCTGTAAGGAGACGGGCCGCGGCATTCTGCACCAGCTGCAGCCTCCCGACCAGCTTCTCGGGGAGCCCCACGTAGAGCGCGTTGCAGTAATCCAGCCTCAAGGTGATGAAGGCATGGATGACAGTGGCGAGGTCGGAGTCTGAGAGATACGGCCAAAGCCACCGGACAAGATGTAACTGCCGAAACGCACTCCCTGCCACAGCCGCAACCTGAGATTCCAGGCTGAGCACACCCAGACTCCGTACTTGAGAGACCATGAGAGGGCGAACCCCCCCCAACAAGAGGAGATCCAACCACTCCCAGGTCCCCCAAGACCTCGCCCACCAGCATCACCTCCGTCTTGTCAGGATTCAATTGCAGATGGCTCGACCTCATCCAAGCCCCCACAACTGACAGGCACTGGGAGAATAAGGAGACTGCATGGCCTGGGTCGCTGGAAAAGGAGAGGTAGAGCTGAGTGTCATCAGCATACTGATGACACTGCATGCCCTGAAATCCCCTCACGATCTCCCCTAACAGCTGCATATAGATGTTAAACAAGAGGGGGGACAGAACGGCACCCTGCGGGACTCCACACGTGAGGTCCCGGGGGGAAGACATACACTCCCCTAAGACCACCCGATGAGTTCTCCCGGCCAGGAACAAATTAAACCAGTCCAAGACCATTCTGCCAATTCCGGCACGGTCCCACAGGCGAGTCATCAACATCTCATGATCGACTGTGTCGAATGCAGCCGAAAGGTCTAGCAGGACCAGTAAGGTCTGACGACTCTGGTCCAATGCCAGACGGAGCTCATCAACCAAGGCCACTAATGCCGTCTCCATACCATACCCAGGCTAAAACCCAGACTGGGAGGGATCAAGGAAACCGGTGCAGTCCAGATGTTCCTGGAGCTGCCGTGCCACAGACCGTTCAATAACCTTCCCTAAAAAGGGAAGGTTAGAGACCGGCCGATAACTGGCAGGAGTGTCAAGAGATGGTTTCTTGAGCAGGGGTCTAACCACACTTTCCTTTAGGCAATCAGGCACCCTGCCCTCCCGAAGGGAGGCACTAACCACCCCAGCCAGCAACGGCCATAGCGTCTCCTGGCTAGCTTTCACCAACCAGGATGGGCATGGATCTTGCTCACAAGTAGTGGCACGAACAGATCCCAACAAGGACTCCACATCGGCAGGCGACACCATCTGAAACCGATCCCACAAAACAGGACAGGACGGGGCATCCATAGCCCCAAGATGGTCCTCTGCAATAACTGTAGTACCGAAATCGTGGCGGATGCGAGTGATCTTATCTACAAAAGTACTCGATAAACCGGTCACAGCGGTCACTGGATTGCTCCAGGTCCAGGTGGAGGCAGGCACGACTGACCAAGCCCTTCACCACCCAGAAAAGCTCCGCTGGACGTGACTTTGCAGATGCAATAAGGGCAGGAAAAAAACGCTCCTTTGCTGCCTACACCGCCACAGTATAGGCCTTTAAACTGCTCTTATGCTGCGATCGATCATACTGGTCGCGAGTCCGGCGCCACCGTCACTCTAACCACCTACTCTTCTGTTTCAAACACCGCAGGCCTGCAGTAAACCAAAGAGACCTGCGGGAGACTCGGGAGGGCAGCGGACGCCTGGGAGCCACCCTGTCAATGGTCTCGACCAACAAAATGTTCCAGAAGGCTACGAGATCATTGACAGAGCAGGTGTCAAGGTCCAAGGGAAACTCCCCCAGAGCATTCCGGAACTGATCTGGTTCCATAAGTCTCCGGGGCCGGACTGATCTAATAGGTTCGGCACCCTGCCAGTTTGTCCCCATTAGCCCCATTTGTCCCCATTAGCTTCAGATTCACCTGCTCATGTGTTGTGGGGTCACCAGATGCTCTCCCTGGGGCAGTCCCAGGGCCATTCCACATAGTGTCATCACCAGAAATGTGGAGCATACTGTGGAGGCAACTCAGGGCAAATCCTGGGCAACGTGCTGCCCCAGAGCTGCTGCCTGTGTTGGGGGGGGGGGTCATAGGGTACCCACACAGCCACCCCAGGTCCCCCACATCTATTGTGGCATATGCACACATTCAACAACAGAGTCACAGCCAGCAGCCTAGAGCACCCAAGGAGTAATTGCTACTCCATGGTGGAGAGGGAGTGGAAGCATGGGCAGACCATGGCAGGGAAGAATGCCTTCCTGTCTGGTGTGGTCCCTACGTGGAGCCTGTGGGCGGCAGCTGGGGGGGGGGGCATGGAGCAACCATTGGCTCCAGGGGTCTTCCCTCTCCATGTGAAAACACCCATACACCATTTTTAGACAAGACAGTAGTACGCAAGACAACCCAGTGGACACATGTGGTACCACCAGTTTAAAAGTGGCAGTGGGTGGGCATGCACTCCCGCGTCCCATGCACCTCCACCTATCTCCCCACCAGAGCAACTGGGAAAATCCTGGGTTGTTCCGTGCGGAGGCAAGGGTGACCGGCGTGTGGATGAGGACGCACACCGAGTGCACACCTATCCATTGCCATCTAACCCATCTTCCAGAAGTGCATGCACACTCCACCGGACGCACATGGACCTGCACTCCCCCCCACCCCAGCGTCCATCTGAAAACTGTGTCAGTCAACTGTGGCACCCCTTTTGTATGCACGGCATATAAAACAGACAAAAAGGCTTTGATAGATGAGACTTACTAAAAGTGATTAATTGGTGAGAGTTTCATTTTCCCCAGCAAGCTCTGTAGAGGTCTTGCTTGCCATCACAATTCCACTCCATGAGCCAAGATTTTACAGTTTCTCATTTATGTCATGATGTGTTTCTTATGATTTAAATCTCCTTTAGTTAGGCATAGTGATCTCTCATTAGCTCTCAATTTTGTAGACTTTAAATATCCAATTGTAAAAGATCTTCCAAGTAAGTTTGAACAGCATAGAATAGTATGAATAGGAGTCGCATAGCAAAAAAGCTTCTTTCATTAAAAAATATGGATTTTTTTTTTCATTGAAAACATACCAGTACGACGTCCACGATTTTTAGTGCTCATTACAAGAGAGCAGCACTATAATATATCTTCATGGGGAATAGTGGCACAAATCACACATGAGTAGTACTATAATTTTACTGATTCTAAACTTCATCCACAAACTAACAAGAAAACATCACAGGCTTTGATAGCTACACGTTTAAATATATCTGATCTCGAAACTAAAAAAAAAGAATCATCTATAAAGATACATCTTTTGCATAAGCCCCATTAAAACAGTCACCAAACCACAAATCTATTTTAAGGAATTTCTTTGCATTTTAATTAAGCATAAAACAACTGTGATGAGATGATCGTAGTAATTTATCCTGACTTGTTTTCCACCTTTAAGTTATGCTCTCAGCCAAAAACAGTTAATTCCATACTCCTAGCAAAGTGGTTCAAAATGTGATTCCCTTTTTTCCCTGCAAGCTAAATGTAATATTTGTTTATTTTTTTAAAAAAAGCCTTATGACATCAGCTACAGAGCTGACCTGCTCGCAGCATGACTGAGAATGTGTGAGCCAGAACAGAGACAGATCCTGTGCTCCTTAATTTTTAGAATAAGTTTCAGTGATCTGTCCACTTTCTACTGCAGAAAATAAAAGGAGAAGCCAGCAGGCATGCATACTATATGCTCCCATGAGTCTTAAGGGAAGGGCGGGATACAAATATGAATAAATAAATAACAAATATGCATGCTCATTATTAGAGTTGAAATGAGTACCCACAAAAACAGGTACACTTGATGATTTCCAGTACCCCAACTGGCCCAACAACATCACGATCTTGACCTGATTTCGGTATCTGATGTCCCAAAATATCAACTTCTGGTCCTCCAATACCAACTTCTGATACCGATTTTTTACTTCCATGTCGATTTTTCAACTTCCAATGCCTATTTTTTAATTTTCTGTTCTGTAGAGTCAACTTTCAGTTCCAACTTGATTTCCCTCCCAATCAAATTCTTCAGGCTTCAAACCCAGTATACTGATCAGCAATCAAAAAATCAGTACCAGAAATTACCAATTTTTCAGGTGTCCAGATACCTAATCCATACCCAAAAATGCAGGTATTACCACGGGTACTAAATTTAGTACCTATTTCAGTTCTACGTGATCTGAATCCATGCAAGATGGAGATTATAGTGGTGGAGAAAGAAAAGCAATTGCCACTCTGCAGTCTGTTCCCACTGAAGATACAAAACAAATACCGTCCCCCTGGTCCTCTCTCTTCCTTTCTTTCTGACTTTGAGTCCTGGCTCACTTTCTTCCTCTCTGTTGATATCCCCACTCTCATCCTTGGTGACTTCAACATTCATGTTGATGACCCATCTCAGCCCTCAGTCTCTCGCTTCCTCTCCCTAGCCTCCTCCTTCAACCTCCACCTTTGGACCAACTCCCCCACCCATACTAATGGCCATTCTCTTGATCTTGTCCTCTCTAGAAACTGCTCTGTCGCTGATCTCTCCTTCGATCCTCATCCTATATCAGACCACTTCCTTGCCTCTTTCAACATTTCCCACTGTCCCCCCTCCTCTTCCCCTTCTCTACGCCCCTTCCGTGACCTTCAAGCTATTGATCCCCTGGACTTTGCCTCCTCTCTCTCTCCCCTTCTTCCTACAGTCTTCTCTTCCTCCTCCCCTGACTCCGCTGTCTCTGCTCTCAACGCCTCTCTCTCCTCCACACTTGACTCCCATGCCCCTCTCTCTTCCCGCCCTGCCTTCTCCCACAACCCCCGTCCTTGGCTCACCCCTAGTATCCGCCACCTCCGTTCTTGCACTCGTGCTGCTGAACGACTCTGGCGCAAATCCCATTCTCACGCTGACTTCCTTCACTTCAAATTCTGTCTCTCCACCCTTACTTCTGCTATCTCCCTTGCTAGACAACACTACTATGCCTCCCGCATTGAGTCCTGTTCTCGGGACCCTCGCCGCCTGTTCTCTACCTTTGACTCCCTCCTCAAGCCTCCCTGTCCTCCCCCTCCTTCTTCCCTTTCTGCTCAGGATCTTGCCTCCTTCTTCACCTCCAAGATAGACAAGATCCGCCTCGACATCGCTTCCCACTCCTCTCTTCCCACTCCCACCCCTCTCCCTCCTCCCCCTCCTTCTCTCATGTCCTCCTTCTCCCCTGCCTCCCTTAAGGAAATCTCCTCTCTGCTCTCCTCCTCCAACCCTTCCACTTGCCCCCTTGATCCCATTCCTTCCCGCCTCCTCACCTCCATTACTCCCACTGTCGCCCCTTCCTTCCTGCACATCATCAACCTCTCCCTCTCTACTGGCTCTTTCCCTTCTGCCTTCAAACATGCCACAGTCTCTCCTATTCTCAAAAAGTCCACTCTTGACCCCTCTGACCCTTCTAGCTATCGTCCTGTCTCACTCCTTCCTTTTGCTTCCAAGCTGCTTGAACGTGTTGTCTACTCCCGCTGCCTTGACTTCCTATCCTCCAACTCCTCCCTTGACCCCCTCCAATCTGGCTTCCGCCCCCTTCATTCTACTGAAACTGCTCTCGCTAAGATCACCAACGATCTTCTGGTGGCTAAATCTAAACGTCTCTATTCCATTCTTGTCCTCCTTGATCTCTCTGCTGCCTTCGATACTGTTGACCACTCACTCTTGCTGGATTCCCTTCACTCCCTTGGCTTTTGTGGCTCTGTCCATAACTGGTTCTCCTCCTACCTCTCTGACCGCTCCTTTAATGTGTCTCTCTCCAACTCCGCCTCCTCCTCCTTCCCCCTCTCAGTTGGTGTTCCTCAAGGCTCTGTTCTTGGCCCTCTCCTCTTCTCGATCTATACCTCATCCTTAGGCAAACTCATTGCCTCCCATGGCTTCCAATACCACCTCTATGCTGATGACACTCAACTCTATCTCTCTACTCCCTCTCTCTCTCCCTCTGTTCAAGCTCGTCTCATCAACTGTCTCTCTGACATCTCTACCTGGATGTCTCAACGTCAACTCAAACTCAACATGGCTAAAACTGAACTCCTTATCTTCCCCCCTCATCCTTCCTCTCCTTCCTCACTGTCAATAACTATTGATGGAGTCACCATCCTGCCTGTCCCCCAAGCCCGTAGCCTAGGCTTCATCTTTGACTCAGCCCTTTCTTTTAAACCCTACATTGACTCTGTTGCTAAATCCTGTCGCTTCTCCCTCCATAACATTGCTAAGATTCGCCCTTTTCTCTCTGTCTCGTCTGCCAAAACTCTTGTTCATGCTCTGGTCATCTCTCGCCTCGATTACTGTAACCTCCTTCTCACTGGCCTTCCCCGGTCTCACCTTTCTCCCCTCATCTCTGTCCAAAACTCTGCTGCCAGGGTCATCTACCTCGCCAGTCGCTTCGACCATGTGCAGCCCCTCCTCTCTTCGCTTCACTGGCTTCCCCTTCCTGAACGAATCCTGCACAAGCTCCTAGTCTTCACCTATAAAGCTCTTCACAACCTTGCTCCCCCCTACCTCTCTGCACTTATCGCCCTCCATACTCCAGCCCGTGCACTTCGCTCCTCCTCTGTCCCTTCTCTCACCCTTCCACGCCTTCCCTGCTCCCCTAAGCGCCTTCGTCCCTTCTCACTTGCTGCCCCCCATGCCTGGAACTCCCTCCCTGTCCACATCCGCCTTGCCCCCTCCCTTCATACCTTCAAATCTCTCCTTAAAACTCACCTCTTTCGCTCTGCTCTGTCTGACTCTTTATCCTGCTGAGCCACTATTCCTATACCTACGATCGGTTTACCCTTATCCTTGCAACATGGACCTGCCTGCTGTCATTCTCATCGTAACCAAGCCAAGTACGTGCACTTGAGACCTCGCATCTTCATGAATGTTAGACCCCTTGTCTCTCCCTCTGTTCCCCTTCCTAAGTCTCTCCCCCAGCTCCTGTCTCTCAGATTGTAAGCCCTAGGGGCTATTTTATTACTTTGTAAAGTGCCAGGTACCCTGCTGGCGCTATATAAATGTTTGTTAATAATAATAATAAATAATAATAATAAATAGACATTCATTTAGACCATAGCATAAGAGTGCATTCTAGGAAAGAATGACCTAACTTCTTATTTGAAACAATTAGGGAGACAGAAAACATGCACAAGACCAAAAAGTTTTAGGAAGTGACCTAGATTCACCTTTGTTGCTATCATCTTTGACTTTGTTGCCATTATTTTTTTATTCTCTGTGTGGATGGTTAGGGTGTGGCACATCTTGCAGTGGGCTGGACTCCAGCCTAGTGACTCAGACTCAGGTACTTACATATGTAGCTTCAGCAGGTCTACTCAAATGCATAAATATATTGCTAAATCATAAGCTAAAGTCATTACATTTGGACACCAATCCTGTACACATTTATTTATTTATTTATTTATTTATTTAAAATACAACCCCAACCTTCCCCCTAAGGCTCAGGGTGGATTACAATATTAAAAATACAAAATACATTAAAATCCCTTAAAATAACCCACCCTTATCCCCCAAATCAACTCACCCCAACCCCTATCCCTGCCTGCCAAATGTTTTGCCAAAAAGAAAGGTTTTACAGTGCCTCCTGAATATGCTCAGACTCTGACGGACCTCCGGGGGAAGGGAGTTCCACAATGCTTGGGCAGCAACTGAGAAACCTTCTCTGCAGGCCCTTGTCATATGAACAAAATTGGCAGGTGGTACCTACAAGAGCGTGCTCCTGGCCAACTGCAAGGGTTGTGATGGAGCATGGTAGGACAGGCAGTCTTTCAGATCTGTGGGGCCCAGGCCTTTCAGGACTTTAAAGGTCAAAATCAGTACCTTTAATTGTGCCCAAAAAGTTACAGTTTGCCAGTGCAGACTGTAAAGTACAGCTGTAAGGTGGTCACAGCGACTCATCAGAAGCCATAGAACTAAGCATACAGAATGGTTTTCAATTTCAGGACCTACATATTATTTTAGGACTTGCTCACACATTCCAGTGAGGAGTACCCTTTTGGTAAAGAAACCACTGGACATTTACCTTGTGGTAGCTTCAGTTGTATAAATACTTGGAACTATATGGCAAGCTACAACATGCTCCCCATAACTATCCACAGGGCTGTTGTCCCTTTAAAATGTTCACGTATTACAGTAGCGTAACAGGGAGCAGGTTATGCGGGGATTTGGCCCTTTAAGACGGACATACAAATTAAGGGCTTCTAACAGGCTTAATGGAGGCCCGCTGGACAGGGTGTGGCTGAGCCAGACCAAAGCATAAAAGGAGAGCCTAAGAGGTTAGTCACGAGAAAGCTGCCTTGAAGAGAAAATATACTAGAGTCAGGAGCTAAGCTCTGGATTAGAAGGAAAAAGGCTAGGAGTGCTATGTGCCACTGCTTCCGTGTGTCTGTGTCTGTGTGAGGGGCCCCCTTGGCTGGCAGCTTCCTCGGAGGCCTACAGGGCGGAAGTGCGGCCCCAGCGAGCGCGCCGGCGGCTGGGGTGGTGGTGGTGGAGGTGGGAGTGCCGAGGTGCCCAGCATCGGGGCTGGGGCAGGCAGGTTGCCCGGCGGGGCGGCTGCCATAACATAGGCACTCGTAGTACCTGCGTGTAGGAGCAGCGCGGTGCCTACGTCATGGGACCAGTCCATCTTTGCAGAGTGCTCCCTGACCATCCGGTCTATGGCCTGCTCCAGCCGCCCGAATGCTTCCACCTGCCTGCTGTGCTCCCGGTGCTCCCGCCTTCGTTCGAGGCGCACCTCTGCCTTGAGCCTCCGGTCCCTGGCCTCCGCCTGCTGCACGGCCCTTTCGTGGTCGATGGCCATGATCATCCACTTGCCCTGCTCTGTGATGGAGTGGACAATGTCCTCTGCCTGCTCCTCCCTGTGGCACCATACCCGTGCCCGGTGCTCCCTCATCTGTTGTGCTGGGGGCACGGGTCCACCTTGCTGGTCCCCGGTGGATCCCCCTGTTAGAGTGCATGGTAGGGGATGGTTAGCCGCCCCAGCCTCGCCCCCATCCCGTGCCATGGATGGGAGCCCCTGGGCCCCCACCCATCAGGATGTTGGCTGGTGCCCTCCCCCGGATGCCCCCTGCAGCCAGCCCCGACCCAAGGTCGAGTTCCCCCGCCCAGACTTGCCAGGCCTCCCCTCCCCCCTGTCGTTTTGCCTCACCTGGGGCCTCTGGTTGCTCCTTGGGCTGCTCTCCTCCGTCTCCCTCACCAGATTGTCGCGTGCCATGACCTGTGCTGGAATGGGGAGGGGAGTGGGGGTCGGCGGTCCGTGTCCCCCAGCGGCCCCCGGGCACCTCCCTCAGGGTCCAGGGCATAGGGGGGTTGCTGAGGACAGGCCCGTGCGCCCCCTTCCCCCAGGCCTTTCCCCCCGGTCTATGTCCCGTCCCACCATCCTGCTTACCCTCTATGTCAGTCTCTGAGCCCTCCAAGGCTGGACCCTTGGTGTGGCTGAGGTCCCCCTATGTTCACTGGCTGATGGTGACCAGGGTGCCGGCCTTGGATCCTCCAGCTTCGGACCTTGGCCGGGGGCTCTCGGGGCTGGGGCGCAAGGGAGGCCTGCTGGTCCCCGAGGCGTTCCTCTTGGGGGCGGGGCTCCTGGAGCTGCTGTCTTCAATGGGGGCAGCGAGGGGAGGGGGTACCTTGGCCCATACCCTGCCCTGGACCACTGTACTCCCCACGAGGCGCGGGTCGACTATTGATCCCTTAATGTGTAGGATGCGGTCCAGTGCTTTGTAGTAGGGGGCGGTCCAGGCTCCGTGCCCGGACCGCCGGTTGTTGTCCTTAATGGCCTTGTACCCCCTCTTGAGCTCCTTGGCCTTCGACCGGCACTGGGCAACTGTCCTGTGATGCCCTGCCACCTCCATTTCCTGCACAATCTCCTTGAAGACATGCTCATTCTGTTGGCTGACCGCCAGCTCCAGCTGGTGCTCCAGGGTCCCCCAGATCCGGATGAATTCCTGTGTTCCCCTGTGCACCCACTGCCCCCCTCGATGGTACGGCCGTCTCCCGTGGGCGCCCTCCGGGTCGCGTCTTCCCCCTCCTCCTGCTCCTCCTCCTGCCCTCCGGCCGTCTCATCTGGGGGCTCGGGCTCCTGGGCCTGTTTCCATGTCTCTGGGTCGTGAGGGGGGGGTTGGTTACCGGGTTGCCACAGCCCCATGTCCCTCCCCCGTTCCCCCCCTGCCGGCCTACCCACCCGCCTTGGTGCCCCTGTGTCACTGCACCTCCCCCCTTCAGTCCCCTTACCCGTTTCCGTGGTGCCTCGTCCCCTGGACCGGCAGCAGGCGCTGCGTCGGCCTGTCCCGGCTTCTGCTGCCCCTCCACTGCCTCCAGGTGCAGCATGACCACCTCCTCCACCTGCGCCTCCACCACCTCCTCCTCCACCTCCTCCTCTCTTGCTGTCTCTCCCACCACTCTCCTCTCCCTTCCACCTCGCTCCATCTCACCACATTTCCCTGCTGCTGTGTGCCCTTTAAATCTCCCTCCCCTGCCTGTGTTGTTGCTGGTTGCCTGGCAGCGATGCTGCGTGCTTTGTCCCCAGCTGGGAATCATATTGCTTGATTCTGGCTGGTGGTTGCCATTCAGACATTACTTTTTTTTGTTTCCCGTTGGGAATCGCTTTGACCACGCTTTCGGAGATGGTCCGGGCCAGAGCTCCAGAAGCGTGGTTGATTCTGACCCCTGGTGGGGATTGACTGTGGTGAACATCCGGCGCCCATGAAACAGACGTTCAGGGTGCTTTGGCCCCGCCGCAGGGTTGAGTGTGGTTCACTGTGGTTGACTGTGATCTCGTAACGTCTGAAAATACCCTTAGTCAGAAGATTGACCCTGATAATTAAAATACCTAACTAATGATGAGTAGCAGAACTAAGGGACACTCCATGAAACTAGCTGCCGTTTAAAACAAATAAAAGTACTTTTTCACTCAACACATAATTAACATATGGAATTTGTTGCCAGAGGACATTGTCAGGGCCGGTAGTACAGCTGGGTTTAAAACAGGTCTGGGTAAGTTCTTGGAGATTAGATCCATTAATGGCTATTCACCAAGTAGCTCACGGGATGAACTTCTTACTGTCGGGAGCTGGGAGTGCACAGTGGGGAATGGATTGCCCATTGTGACCGCTGGTTCTTCTCCCATGCAATCGAGATTGGCCACTGTTGGAGGACAGGATGCTGGGCTTGATGGACCATTGGTCTTACTCAGTATGACACTAATTATGTTCTTAGTTGCAAGTCATATTGTTCTTTGCAAATAAATACATCAATCTATATTAAAACTTGTTTTAAAAATAATCCTTCACAATATTATTACTGTATAAATATAGACTTACTTACCCCAGAGACAATCTTCTTTGGTGTTAAATTAAGGGCAAAAAAATTAAAATGTATGTTTCTTTAGAGAAAGTTTAACACTCACATAAATATGTAATTAAATGTTTTAATTACAGTGAGCAATTATGCTCAATGTTCTACCTCCTTCACTTTCACCTCTCCTCTCCTCATGCTTACACAAGAAAATGAAATCATTCTTGATTCTTGGACAAATATATATAGTACATAAACAATTGTAAAGTCATTTGTAATACTGATTCAAAGTGTAAAAGGAAAACTTCTAAGCAAACACGTTGAAATTCCATGAGGATGACAGCATGGTTGCAGTGTAACAACTTTGTGTAGCTAATGGCTAGAGATGGTTTACTGGGGCATGGAAGAAAGGATTGATTTGATGAGGAATAAGACTCTGGTAAGAGAAATGAATTTATAAAAGTGTTGGGGGAGTGAGAACGTTGGTTGCCAAATCAGTTGTGACTGAGTGAAGTAGCAGTGAGAGGAAAAATAGGAACACACTGAATATCTAATTGAGTATTCATGTAATTGTGTTTGATAAGATTTTGTGTGATTGCACTGGCAGGCTGAAGAAGGGGGCCTTTTGCTTTTAAATTCCATGTTTAAGAGTGACTAAACAGATTTGCATCTGGCTGGGCAAATTTTCCTGGTAATTTTGTATGATGTGAATTACTCTCTACACATGTACCAAAAACAAGTTTAGTGATTTATCATATTTTTTTTTTTTTAAAAAAACAACAACTCTGCCTTGCCTCAATAGCATTCCCCAAAACTCAATTTAGGACATTTCTTTTAAACCCCAGCTGCTTGGATCATGGATTAAGTTCCAGTTTGGAGCATTTTTTTACCCCTCTCTCCAACATTAATGCAAACAGCCCACCTCATGATGAAACAATGTCCTAAAAGAAGTGAATCAATTGTGTAATCTGAGCGCACAGCAATGGTTTTAAGTGGCTGTCTCATCTTTACATGAATGTCACAGATATTTGGTGTGAAGTTGGAAGAAAAGAGCATATAGTCTTTAGCCTCAATTAACCACAATGTTAGGTCTCTAGGGGCTTGCACTGTACAAGAACGCTGAAATTCTGAATTTCTCAATGCACAGTAAAATGGATGCCAGTCAGCTTTACAGACTGGCTATTCTTAGAGGCAAGTTCTTTTAAAATCATACTTCATATCACAACCTACTTAAATAGATGGTCTCAGAGTAACCAAGAGAGTAAAGTTTGGTACTATTCCTCTACTATCAACTCCTTCAATTTTCAAAATCTTCATTTATCCCAGGGTGAACTCACACATAACTCTGCTAAGCTCCAATATCTGTGGGGGCTCAGAAGCTGTATAATCAGCCCCAAATGATCCTCGGATCACTGCTGCATATGAGTCAGCCACTCGGATTTCCAGCCATGCTTTAAACTCGGATCTGATGTTTAGATCTAATCTATTAATCAGACCAGAGTTTAAAGCGGGGCTGGAAATCAGAGTGCCTCACTCACATGCAATAGGAATCGGGGATCATCTGAGGCCAATTATACAGCTTCGGGGCCCCGCAGACATTGGAGCTTAGCAGATTCACATGTGAGTTCACCCCAAATGTTTTAAACAGTTCCATACCCACTCCCAACCTCAGCACAGAAATCTGTGGATAGATGGAGCTGTGCAATATTCATTTGGAAATGCCAGAATGGTATTTCTACTTCATATTACGCACTAACCACTTTTAAAAATCTTTGCCAAAATAACAATTCTGCCAATAGGAGAGCAAGGTATTAAAACCATAGCCCTAAGAGAAAAACGTTGCCCTTATTTAAAATTGAACCTCTTCTGAGTTATGGAATGACAGAAGTTTTAAACTAGTTTCGTAACTCATGTCTCATAGGACAAAGATATTTTTAAAAAAATTATTTTAAGAGTACAAAGTTGAAACACTGGGCAAAAGTGTGACCGCACTGGTGTTTGTTAAGAGCAGAATTTGCACTTCGGGATGTGACACTGGGCATAAATAGACATGTGGGTGATGCAGTGACTCCCCAGCTCAGCAAACAGCGGCCACCAAACTAACATTCCCATGCCTGGAGAGCTGTTCCACAGTCTGCCCGCCCCAGGTAGATCGGGGAGTTCAACAAAAATGCAGGCTGCTGGTCCCGCCACGCTCCCAGTGCCCCATCCCCCACCATGATGGACATCCATGGCACTCTGCCATGGCAGCCCCTGCCTCAAGGCAGGGATGAACAAACATGCTAGGCTGTGCTGGACCACGTTGGCCTGCATGGGCGGCCACTGGCACAGACTGTGTCCTCTGAGATTTTCCAAGGACGCAGCCTGGGCTAGCTGCCTACCCGTCCGAGTCAACGTTGACAGGACAGGACTACACCTGCTAATGCAGGCCCACATCATGTTTGTTTTTACCCAGTTTTTAAAGTTCTATATTTATTTTTATTTTATTTGTTTATTTATTTATACTAAACTTCATATCCCACCTCCCTCTGGCAGCTTGGGGCAGTGTACAATAAAACAATCAACAATATAAAATATAAAACAATATACACAAGACCACGAAGTCTAAAAGAATAATCCCATCCCAAACGCCCCCCCACCCCCCCCACTCCAATTACCCATCTCCCCTGTCAAAAGCCTGCCAAAAAAGATAAGTCTTACATTGGTGTCTGAAGGAAGGAAGATCTGGGGACAGACGGACCCCGATCAGGAGGAAGTTCCACAGCCACGGTGCTATGACTGACAACATCCTCTCCAATGTCGCCCCCTGTTATACACGAGGAACTTCAAGAAGGGCACCCCCGGCTGATTGCAGGGGCTGATTCAGAATCTAGGGGGTGAGGCAGTTCCACAGATAGGTGGGGCCCAGATGGTCTAGGGCTTTATAGGTAAGAACCAACACCTTGAATTGGGCAAGGAAGACTATAGGCAACCAGTGCAGCGAGCAAAGCACAGATGTTATATGCTCATGGCACCCCCACCCCCATAAGGAGGCAGGTTGCGGCTTTCTGCACCAACTGCAGTCTCAGAACCATCACCAAGGAGAGCCCCACGTAGGGCGCGTTACAATAAGTCTTGAAGTGAGCGTGTTACACTAGTATTGAAATCATGAAGGCATGGATGATGGTGGCCAGGTCAGAGTCTGAAATATACGGCCAAAGCCACCATACCAGATGTAACTGGCAGAAGGCACTTCTCATCACAGCTGCCATCTGGGCATCCAGGTGGGGCTGCCAACTGAGGCGCACCCCCAGACTATGAACCTGAGGAACGAGGGAGGGTCGAACCCCATCAACAATGGAGACCAACACACCCTTGGCCCTCCCTACCAGCATCGCCTCCGTCTTGTCAGGATTCAGCTTCAGACAGCTCATCCTCATCTACATCTAATCCCATACAGCTGCCAAACATCAGGTAAGCAATGAGACTGCCAGGCCTAGATCAGCCAAAAACAAGAGGTACAGTTGGGTGTCATCGGCATACTGATGACACCGAACTTCAAACCCCCCCTCATGACCTCACCCAAAGGCTGTATATATGCGTTGAACAGGAGAGGAGGCAGAATAGATCCTTGTGGGACACCACATGTGAGACCCTGGAGGGATGACAAACAACCCCCCAGTACCGCTAGGTCCTTCTGGTCACAAAGGAACAGAAACATCCAAGAACAATCCTGTACCTCAGCATAGTCCCGCAAGTGGATCACCAGCATCTCATGGTCAATGGTATCAAATGCAGCTGACAGATCTAATAGGACCAAAAGGGTTGAACAGTCTCTGTCTAACTCATGGCGGAGGTCATCGACCAAGAACACAAGCACAGTTGTGGTGCCATAACTAGACAAAAGCCGGACTGCAAAGGATCGCATAATCGGTTTCCAGCATGCAGTCCTGCATTCAGTATGTTACAATAGATGAGGTTTAAGAAAGGCACAGATTGCGGTAGCAAGATTTGCAAGTATCACATTTCTAAAGAGATACAGATTAAAAAGATTGCCTTTTTGGTTGCCCTTAAATTCTGATCTTCCAATCCAGTCCCGAGCATACTTAAAAAAAGATTCTGAAGCTGAATCATTAACGGTGGTGGCACTCCTTCCCCTAGGAGTGCAGATATTACTCCCTAGAGCAGGGGTGGGGAACCTCAGACCCGGAGGTCAAATGTGGCCCTCAGAAAGTTTTTGTGTGACCCTTTTCCAGTGCCTGGATCTGCCCCCAAGCACTGAAAAACTGAGCTCAGGATAATGGGGCAGAGAGGAGGGCAAGCACATAAGGGTAGGGGACAGACCCATAGCCCAGATCCATGATCTGGGCCCTTCTTTTCTTCAATACACCTTTAAGCACCCCCACCCACAACCTCTATGTGGCCCTTGGAGCTTGTTCTAATTTTCAACGTAACCCCCGTGACAGAAAAGTTTCCCCACCCCTGCCCTAGAGAATGGGTGGGCAACCTGAGGCCTAAGTGCCAAATGTGGCCCACAGCTAGTTTTTATTTGCCCCCTTCTAGTTCCTGGATCTGGCTCCGGGATCCAGTTCCTACCCCCAAGTTCTGAAAGACTGAGCTCAAAGTAATGAAGCAAAGATGAAGACATGCACAGAAAGAGGGCACAGATCCAGGACACAGATGTGGATCTGGTCTCTCCTCTTCCTGAGCATCACCACCTCCAACTTCTATGTATCGTGTACTAATTTCCTAAGCGGCCCCAAGAACAGAAAAGGTTTCCCACCCCTGCTCTATAGGATAACCCCCAAGATATGGATTATATATCTAGAGACTGAGTATGTGTGGGCCTGTCACAGTCCAAGTACAAAGGCTGGCTCCTTGGCTCAAACTTTGGAGTTGAGGTTCCTGGTTCAGTTCCTAGGATGTCATCTCAAATGCCAACCACTGCATCACGACCTTGTGTTGTAATTTCAAACCAGCCAGCATCACTTTAGTTTTATTTCTACTGGCTAGCCCTCATCCAGTCTGATTTTGTAAGAACACGGATTTATTCATTCCATTGCAAGAGCTGCCTCTGATGGGATGGAAACAGCGAATTGAGTATCAGCATTCAGCAGCAACCTCAATTACACTAGTAAAGTCCATTTCATCTTTGAACATGCAAAAGTGTAGCCTTTCCAACACACTAATCCTGCAGGTAGCATCTCTGTCCACTTGAATTCCCTGTACAGGTCCAGTCAGACAAAGCAGTCTGCCAGTATAGAATGCCGCTATACTGCTCTATTCTGCCTTGCAAAACAGGAACTACATGTCTATAGGAAAGTGAGAAGTGTCATTTTCTGCCATTCAAGGCTGCCACAATGAATGAAGATGAAATAAATCAGCCAGTGATTACCCTAAGAGGTAGTGATGATCCTGTTATAGATGCCATTAAGAGAATTTAGTTTAAAAACAGCTTCTGCTGTCATTAAGCCTCTTTAAAATAAAGCTGCCAATGTAACTTTAGTATTGTAGGTAACTCCCCCCCCCCTCCCCAAAAATGCAAATTGGCTGCATTATGGGCTTTTTAGGTTTTGACATTACACCATAAAAAAGTCCAAACTCCTCAATCACACCTGAATTTTATATATGTGCCCCATTCCATTCATGTGCATTACAACAATTTTCAGTATAAAAATAGAAAATGAAAAAAAAAAATTAAAAGCCACAGTGTTGAATAATTCAGTGTTATAGCAGCAATAGAATGGGAAACTGTATGCAAATTTAATGTTCAAGCAATAAGTGGATGTATATTGTCTGCTTAGATAATAGTGTATATTTTAACTGTATAACAGCAACTACTGAGTAAACTTTATATTGAAGAAAATTCCTTCTATTTGCATGAGTCCTATCAAGAGGAATGTGGCCATCTAGTACAAACTGGTACTGTAATGTGAGTCAGTATTATGAAAGTGGCTATATCATCTCCTGTCCACAGACAAAGTCTCTGACTGAAAACAAGTGTGCAGTAGTCGGAAACAAAGTTTAACCAAATTGGATAGAAAACTTATTGGTTCTCAGACTTTTTCTTTATGAACATTACAGATTGCCAACTGGAAGTGACAGTTTTTCATTCTCTGTCCCAGCTGTCTGGTCTTTTGTCATTATCTATTTTTAAAAGCCTGGTTTCCTATGGAAATAAGGCTTGTGGGACCACTATAAGTGAGTGTTTTTGTCCCCACAAGCCAATTTTTGCAAAGTCTGGAACAAAAAGCCTAAAGGTAAATAAGTACCTCAAATTTCATAACAATAGGTGCACATGGAGAAGAGATACAGCCCTTTCTATAACCAAAATGTCTTTGCTCTCCACCCACCACTTGGTAGAAAAGTCTAGGCTTCGTTAGCTCACATTCTTTCTCCATGAAATTTCTTGGCTTATTGGGAAGCTGCATCATGTTAGAATGCAGTCTCAAGTTTATAAAACACAAGTAAACATATATATTTATTTTATAAATATAAAATATATTTATAAAACCAAATAAACATAGGGTGAAAACAGATGAGACAGTAGCCCAGATTAGCCCCTTCCTGATGGATGGCCACCTGCCCGTTTGTGAGGTGGTCACCAGATGTTTTCCCACACCCGTCCACCCCATGTTCCCCACATTCCACGTCATCTAGGATAATGCACAGGCAAATGCTGACCCATGTGGGCGAATGCTGACTGATTAATTAACTGTGTACCCACATTGCTGTCTCCATCTGTTAGGAGGCACACAGACTCTGCAAATGTGCAGTTCCTCCAGGACAGGAATCTTGGACAGAGTACCCAGAGAGGTCCAGGAAGCAACCACGTCTCAGTGGCGGAGGGCGGAGCATGGCAGGGCAGAATGCCTGCCCGCCTGTCCAGTTTGTCACATGGAACCTGCATGTGGCAGCAGTGCGGGGACTCCACAGAGTGACCCCAGACGGCTAATCTCTCATCTGTTAACACCCATAGTGCTGCACTCAAACCCCTGTGAGCTATTACTAGGTAGGTTATCCTGGTTATAAAATATATGTATCCTATTTAATTAAGTTGAACACTTAAAATTCACGTTATGGATTTTTAATTGTAAAATAACTGCCCTAAATTGCACTATTCTTCTGCCACCACATGTGAATGCGGACAGAAAAAATGTACATCCATATTCAAAGGGGACTAAGTGCATCAAAATCAGTTAGCATTTACCAGTGGAAAATGCTTTATTCCTTTGATACAAAACCCATACAGAAAAAGGTATGTGGTTTTCTCACTTCCATGCAAGTCTACAATGGCTGCTTGGTGAGTGTGGTGTGGGAGATTAACATCTTGTGAGATGGGAAGACAAAAGCCTAATGCATTATAGAAATAAAACTAAACTACTGTCCTCCTAGTACTTTAGCCTCCACAATTAGCGGATATGAAATGCCTCACAGCAAATGACATCTTGTGTGTCTGTAATCATTATCCACTACTATTTTAACCTTTATATGGCTCCCAGATAATACTACTGGACTTGTTTTCACCCTTTTACCATTACCGCAGATCTAATTCTTACTCCTTTTATTAATAATTCAAACTTTTAAGTAACCACCACTCCCTGCCCCCTCTCCTCCCCCCCGCCCCACCGCCCGATATCACCCAGACTAATATCTTTGTTAATGTCATAAAATTCCAACCTTCATGGTATCCTGGAGACTTAAAATTCCATGTGCCCTGAAGGGTGAGTTCTAAAATTTGAGTTCCTGAAAAACAATTAGTCACTAACTTCCTGCAGAATAGATGGAATTTTGATGCTCCAGGCCTACATATTTTCATAGTAATAACAGTCGCCATTATTTATGCATAATAAAATCAGCTAAACAGAATCCCACCTAATGCTTACCAAAACATTTCAAGCTATGATGCTAAAAGGAATGAATATTTAATATTATATTAGTCACATCCATATGAAAGATGGTTTAATTCCAGTTACAGATTGGCTACAGAACTCATTTTAAATTAGATCCCTTAAGTTATTCATTTAATTGACAGTATTTCTAAAATGAGGTGTTTTTTTTAAACAAAACCAAGTAATAAATTTTGTATTGACTATGGGTAAAATCCTGGCTATTCTGAAATCTATCATAAAACCCCTCTTGGCTCCAAGGGAGCCAAGATTTAAACCCCAGCTAGAAGAACTTGACTGAGTAGACTTGGGGGGAAAACCACAGTCAGGCAAATAAATAGTGTTTACTTGCATACTAATGCACAACGTAATTACAAAACGGATTCAACAAAAGCAAGCAAAAGCTAAAAGGTAGTCCCTAACAAATTTTCATAACTAGCACTGAGGGGCTATGGGGCAGGGCACTGTAGAAAGCCCTTACACAGAAGAGTTACGGACTTTGTTTTATATGAGTTTGTAGGACCATTATATTTAATACAACTTTCTTAACCTGGAAACCTTGGAATAAATCTTTTTATCTGGATTAGATGTTCTCCTGTAACAGTAATACAATGTGTCTGAGAATTTTGTGGAACACAAGTTGTGTCCAGAATAAGGCCACTTTCACACCTGCGCAAACGAGTCATTAGACGTTCGGGAGAGGGGATGCGCATACAAATCAGGTGCATCTTTGATTAGGTGTGAATGCTCCAAGGCAAATGATTTGAAGCTTTTATGCATGTTTACAATTGTGATTGACCAAGCTGCAAAATCAGCTGTGTCAATCGTCCTTGTAAATGCAAATAAAAGCTTCAATCACCCACCTTGGGGCATTCACACCTGATCAAAGACGCGCCTTTTTGTATGTGCGTCCCCTCTCCTTATCTTCTAATGACTCATTTACGCAGGTGTGAAAGTGGCCTAAGGAAGGATCCAGATTAGAGAGGACCAGATAAGGGGCTTTCTACTGTGGGTGAAAAGAAATGACACAAGGGCAAGCCGGATCCCCTGGCCACTCCAAGAAGGGTCACTGGTACCACAGATGCCACACTGTCAGATGACAGAAGGGCAGTTTAAACAAGAGCCTCCTCCCCTAGGAATCCAAACAGGGAGGAGCTGCCACCACAAGTCCCTCCTTGTCATGGGTCAGCCAAGAAGCCATGCCCATGGGGCAGGATTCCCGGATCCCTACTGCGTAGCAGGACTGGGCCCCCAGGAGGAGCTTCTGCTGAACAGGTGATCAGCGAGGCCCAGAGGAACGTGCTCACCCAGCCTGCCAAATAACTGATTGGGGGAGCCCAGAAGAATGTACTCACCCTGGCCACCAAACAGCTCCAGGTTCCCCCTGTTGCCCCAGCCAATCAGTTGTTTGGCATGCCAGGTGAGCGTACTCTTCTCTGGGCCTTCCCCAATCAGCTGCTTGGTGGGCTGGGTGAGCATGACCCTGTGTCCCCCCCACCCCCCAAATCAGCTGTATAGTGGGCTGGGTGAGCACGTTCTTACAGGCCTGATCCTTGGACCTTACCTTGCGGCGAGGCTGGGTAGGGTCAGATGGGAGGGCACATGTTAGCCCGGCTTGTGCCACATTGTTGACCTTCTCCAGATGACATGTCCGGTAACAGCCAGCCACCCACCCTGAGGCGGAAGTGGGTGAACAACTGGCGGACACCAAACTGATGAGCAGGTGACTCGTGCACCACTGTCTTGTTTGGTTTCACTCTGTATTAACTTCCAGTTAAAATACTGAGATCAGAATCAATTTCTTTTTGTACTTGCAAAATGATAACTGTAAATGTTTTTCGAAGTACTAATAAAAGTATATCTTGAATAAACAATGTAAACACATAGTACAGTGTGCCTGCATTCATAAGTTTCCTAACTTAGAACAATGCTTAATGTATGTCATTGGGTTTGATTTTTGGCTTTTTGGTCACAAAGGGGGACTTATCTCCTCTTCAGATAGACCTGTTATGAGATTTGGTGGGCCTTACGTATTCTTGGGCCCTCTGCCAAATTTAGTTGAAATCAGCCTGTGAGATCCAAAGCTATTAAGCATAGGGTGGGAGGGAAGCACCCACATGCAGTGATCAAATAGGAAATTAGATTTAAAAGGGTGGGGTGTTCTTTCTTATCCATTCTTGTTTCAAAGAATTGTGTTTGTTCATTCATTTTATTTTTGATTCTATACAAACTACCTGACACATCCTACCTATTACAGTGTCTCGGGCACTCCTCATTCAAGTCTCTCCTTAAAATTCACTGCATCCATGTAGTGTTATTTATGCAGATCCAAATCTACAAAATAAAAGTTGTCATATGTATCCATTAAAAAAAAGATGACGACCACCACCACCACACATTTTTATCTTTCTAGAAGTGTGTTCCCAAGCAACGCTGTAAGACTATATAAATAATCCACAACCTAGGCATAAAAGGCTACTCACCAGGCTAGGTAGGACTCAGGGTTGTGAAAGCCCATTTGCCAGCTGAAACGTTATGCTCATCAGAGTCAAGCAAGCCTGCTGTAGTCACTCAAGATTGTGCCTCGCTCTCTCAGTTTAACCAGCATGCCAGGTGTCGTGTAAAATACAAATGGAGCGGACAGCTCCTGTGCCATGCTGTATGAGCATACTCCATGGCAAGAGAATCGTCCATTTGTGTCTTACACAGCACCTGGCATACTGCTGAGGCCTGAAGGTATATTAGATCATTTGTGGTTCAAGATAAACTTCTACATTTCTTAGCATGACAAATTTCCGTGTAATTTTCCATCCAAATTTGGAAGACTATTGAAAAGCACAAATACATAAATACACTGCTCTTAACAAGAAGGTTATGGAGCGCCCTCTATTGAACTAGAGTTGGGGAAAAACTCCCTCTTAGAATCAGCATGATGTTACAGCTACCATATACATAATATTTTATCAGTCTTAGTACACAAAACATTTAGCACTTGATAATTCTGGGTGCTTCTCACTTCTGAATATCAACAATATTTTTAAAGGAGCAGATACTCAGGATCTCAGATGAAACAGTCCTTTATCACCAGAAACTTCCACCTTTTAGTGATACAGATTTCTCAAAAAAACAAGAACACCCCCCCAAAAACCCTCACCTTTAAATTGTTTCCCTTTTGAAAGAAATTGCAGCATAAGTTTTTCTTTTTTAAAAATTTGTCTCTCCACCCCCACTCTAAAGCATTCAAATCCAGTCACAATCCTCAAGTCACTTACTCCAATGGGACTACTCCAGGGTAAGTGGCTTGAGGGCTGCAGCCCAAGATTATTCAGGAAATCATTTAAATATATTTACCTTTAAGTACGTGCTTAAAATCAGTTTGATGTTAATGGGAAGTAAGCACACATTTAACTTCATACGTGTCTGTCCTTTCCTGAACTTCACAAGTGATTTTAGAATATCTATGCATAGAAAAACTAGGAAAAGCTACAGGTTGAACTAAATCTATTTATGATTAATTTTCCTCATCAAAAAGCTAACTTTGTATGGCATTCTGTATGAACACACTGAAAGTGGCTGAAATGGACATACAGATTTTTTTCCAACTGTAATCACTGATGGCTCAGTGAAAGAAAGTGAGCAAACACATTTTGTTTGTTATCATGCAAGTAGGTTAACATTTCCTTAGTTATATTCTGCTGAGAACATTTCAAATGCTTTTTAACCAAACATTACAGACCCATTCTAAACTATGATAACCTACAAATCATACCCTGAAGCTCCACTCTCTACACCGTTTTATCACTTCTTTTACAAAAGAGGCATATTTCTTATCAGTGAAGGAAATACCAGCTGAGCAGATGCAGGGCTTGTTTTAATAAACAGATAACGATTTGCTGTTCTGGAGACTTATATATATGATAAGAAAAGCAATTTAATCTCAGACTAGGCAGACATTCCTCAAAGAGTCACCACATTAGAGTACCAGATGAACATCAACTGGGGTAAGGTTGAGTGAGGATTAAGCCACCCTCAGCAAACTAACATTTGTTGTCTTTTTCTGGTATGTGCACTAGCAACAGGATATTTTGACCATTGATGTTTCATATCAGTTCATGAGCAGAAATAGGGAACTTTATTTTAGAACAGAAGCATCTTCTAAGTAGCCCGTATCCTTCAAAAATACTTTTTAAAAACCTGAACTCAGGGTGTTAAACATGATGGTGGTGCACTTAGGTCTGCTTCAACCTGCTTTAGCTCACAGGCCACCATCATGTTTCTTGTGGCCTTTCAAATGTTGGCACTGGAGTTCTCCTGGCAGTGTAGGCTGTAATCGCAAGACCTTGAGGGTCACAGTCCTGGCTAGCTACCAACATGGTCAGAAGAAGGGCCGGCCCACCTGACCAGGCTGAAGAGGGCTATCACGTGTGATAGCCCACAATTCCCAGCCCAGAGCACCCCCTATGATGAGCCACCACTAGGCGCAGGGGTGGGGTCAACTGGCTAAACATTCGTGCAGCTCCCCATCTCTCCTCCCCCATCCCGTGTGAATGTTTGTTTCATGGCCAGACCTGATCTTGACTGGGACAAGCGACTTCCTGGTCTGGATCAGTTGGTGACAGCAGAGCTCTCCATCATATATGTTATTACCCTCAGTGGGGCTGATCCCATGTCCTGTGCATGCCGTACACAACCCGCACATGCGCGGACACACTGCACACTTCCATTGACAGCACAATGTGTTGCGCAGGACCCACGCGGATCCTGTTTGGGATTGCGGCTAGTTTCACAAACTAGAACATCTGAAGTGTTAGAGCCTGAGGTTCAGATGTACCAATCATCTTCACTTGAAGTCTATCCAGAGTCACAGCTGCTCAGTTCCTGTGAAAGCCAGACCCGAAATAATATAGTACTTGACTTTTTAAAGTGTTTTCACTTTATTATATATTATAGTTACATTAAATTGATTGTTCCCTACCCCCAAAGCCATTAGATACTGAAAGCATGCAGTGCCTTTAACTGGTGCTCAGTTACTGTATGATTGGGCTCTTGGTTTTGTGCACACACTTAAGTGTTTTTACAACCATATTCAAAATCCATTCTTCTACCCCACTGAATGGAAATTCTTGACCATAGAAGAACACAGTAGGACATACAGAAGGTCTTACAGGGACTAAAGAAACCAATGTACACTCCCTGATATTACCCATAGCAACTTGTATTCCAATACACAGCATTACAGCTCTTCAAATATTTATCTAAGCCTCTATCTAAACTGGAGTTCAAGTTATATATTAAAAATTTATTTCCAAAAATAATACTGCTCATATATTCACATCCAAACATTATATGGTTATCCTCACCCTACCTTACATTCATGAAATGGTAAATAAAACTTTATAAAGTGTATAGACTACAGACCCAATCAGGATTTAGAAGCAGGAAGAGGAGAAAAAAAGGAGCATAATATTTGAATTCTAGTTGCCCAGGCAGTCTGCTAATACAGAAAAAAATGCTGACAAGGGTTGCAAAATACTACTTTGATAGCATTAGTACAATGTAGGCCTGTGTAAACAGTACTAGAGATCATTGGTTACCCTGCTACCTGGGACTAAAATGTGTCTAAACTGTGTTTTGGAATTGTGTTTTAGCATGATTTCGGGGTGAGGGGGTAAACAATGTTCATTCAGTCAGTAACCTTGTGGGGTAACTTTGTACTGTGTTGTAATTGGGTGTGGCAACAAGTAGCATTTTGTACTGGAAAATGGTTCTGATAGTTACGAAAACGGTCACACTTAACAGTTTAAAACATGTCCATGCCCAGAAACACTGTTTTAAAAAGTGTTTACATTTTTTGTGATAGAACACAGATACAAATTGCTTATGCAGCAATGTTGCCTGAAGTAGCTAATTGCTTTTCTTTCAGCTGAAACACTATTGTATCAATATTTTAAAAGATTATAATGGAAAAACAATAAATGATCTCAATGTGAACTCAGAAATGGCTTAAAATATTGATCCAAATATTTCTTTGAACTAAATTTTAAAAGGTGTAGAAAGGCTATCATGGGAAGGGAATTTGCGATATTAAAAAAATTAAGCTGGTCTCCATAATTTAAAGAACAGATGGAAGAATGTGTTGTAATGATTTTCTTGAATTTGGATGGAATTTAGTCTTCATAGTAAAACAAAAGCTAAAGATGACAGCTTGATTCTAATATTTAAAAAATACTTCGAGACTATTTTTTCATAATTATGTGTGTATAGATAATTATAGATTCTACTTTGAAATTTCTTTGAAATTTCTATGTTATAAAAGCAACCTGAAGAGATGAGAATCCTGCAGTTACTGTCAGCCTTTGAAAAAGGATGTGAGACTCCAAAGTTTTAGGTTTTTTCCCCCCATCAAGAGATTTGCTAGCATCCTTTTGCTTCTCCTGTCACTCCAAAGAATGAAAACAATCATGAATTTTTAAACCAGGCAAACTGTTCCCAAATTTGATGAGTGACAACTAACTAGCACGCTAAAAGTTAGCTAACTTTATTCTACATTTGTATTCATCCAGGCAAACAGTGCATTAAAAAAATTGCCACCATGGGCTTGTAATTCTGTCCTAAAACCTACGGTTGACACTGGGCCTAGAGAAGGGAGGGGGGAAATAGGCCAATTGTAGGAGTGCAGTATTATCCATGTATTTAGAAATACTCAGATACTGGACACATTTTATGAAGGAACCAAAATTTCTATATACCACAGTCTTATCAGATGAAACATTATCTCACTCCAGAAAAAAAAGGTTTATGACAGTTAAAATGAGTTTAGACTCATGATGAGAATAATTCTTCTTTTTAAAAGCTATTAGCTTTGTTTAATGGCTATACAAAAGGCAATTTCCTTTTAGAAGACTAACTCTTTAACAAATATTAAGTAGACAGAACTAAGAAGAATTAAAATAATTAACCATTCATAACAAGAAGTAGTCTGCCTCTCTGCAGAGTTTGGTCCATGAAAAAAAGGAAGTTTACATACCAATGAGTGTTGGAATTAAGGTTTAAACATTCACATGAAGTCTGCTGCAAACATCATACACGATATCTTTTCATACCTACACTTGTGTATGTTAAGAGTACTTTGTGTGTCAACTTGAGTTGGGACTATCCAAGAACAAGGCTGCCTTGATGATGCAGTATACTAAACTGGATAGTATGGAGTAATCTATTTTTGTGGTGGGATAAAGTGCAGTGGATCCCCATGTTTTGACTGTGACCCCATTTTGAGACTTTAATATAATCCGTGTGACCCCAGACAGCAAAGACATGCAAAGTATAGCAAGTATCAGTCAGATTGTGACAGCATCCCTACATGGCATGTACCCACGTGGAGTTCCAATCCATAGTTTGGGATCCTCTGGCACAGTGGCTGAGGTTAGCAAACAGACAACGTATTGTAACCACGCAATGCTAGCAGTAATGGAAAAACAATTCTACAAGATGCACAAGTACTTTTAAAAGAAAGTTAGATTTTGAAACAAAGCTAGAAATTAAATGCTGACATATAAATTGACACTAGAGAATTTTTTACATGTCCCCCCCCCCCCAGTTTTACTGTATTTTTCTACCAAATCTGATTACCCCTTTTCAAACCTGTATGTACTTGATTGTGTTGAGATCTTAAATGGTGCCTAAGTGAAAGGGTTTTTTTCCAGGGGGAGAGAAAGAGTAAACAACTTTAGCCTACATTGGCATGTTCCATCTGCTTGTACGCTGGCAATATCAGAGTGGTAGGAATGATACAATATGAGCAGTTCCCAGTGTAGTGAGGCAAAAGGAAGAGGATACAAACAGCACAAAACAGTTTGTGGAGTTATTCTTAAAAAAACAAACAAAAACCCCCCCTAAAATACACCTCTCACTGATTAGGTTTTATAAAATGCACATTTGATAAAGCCACCACACAAAGGCATGCAATTCTTGATGATATTTGTTGGACATGAGATAGCTCAACTTCAGCCTAAAACCTGTTTCTCCTATAGCGATTACTCCAGAATAGTCTCATTGACTTTGGGAGTATTCTAAAGTAGTTTAAGGTCTGCAGCCTAGTGCCCTTAGCTCATTCTTCAATGAGGGACAACCAAGAAATGATTCAGCCCAAGTCTAACTCTTAATCTTGGCAGGAAAGTCCCTATACTTTTTTGTCACAGAGTAATTAGTTCCCTTGTAAACTTTATACATTGCTGCTTAGTAAAGACAGATCATCAAGTACTATGTTTAATGACTTAGTAAATTTGAAATTCCAAAGTAATTTATCTTTGTTTTTGTCCACAAATACTTTGCAATATTCATTTAAACAGAACCTCACTGGGCTATTTAACCCACCCCCCTTTAGCTTCCTTAGGAAATTTGAGTAAACACCTGTATGAAAAGCTGCAAGTGAAATAAGGCCTACTAAAACCCATTCCTGTTTCTCCTTTCTAGAACAGAGTGTACTCTGTAGGTGGTCGGTAAGAGAGAACACAATTAAAGTGCAGTGCCCTGAGTATATTTAGCCAGTTCTCTAACCCCCTCTCGCTGTTGTAAATGCAAGCATACAAAGCCTCGTCTTTCTTAAAGCAATATAAAATGTCACCACAGGCTGACGCTCTTTCTACAAGAATAATGAGACGTTCTCTAGCTGAATGAAGTACACGCATTTCATCGTTTCTCCCCCAGGGTTTCACTTCTCATGTTTAATACTTCCAAAATAAAAAATTATAAACTGCTCAAGCCTGCATTGTTCCCAAAGCAATTAAACCGAGTTTTAAACATGTTCGTGTGCTCAATCCTAACGCCTAAAAGAAACTCGGAGAAACAATTATACAACAGAAACTCATTTACTATCTGACTAACCACCGCATCAAACCTCTTCGAGAAAAACCCTAACTCTGCACCTATGACCGGGTAGCCCTCGAGCTCCTTTCTGCTCTGGCAAAGAGCGCGATCTTAACTGCTAAGGGAGTTGGTATCGGGACTGACTGGCACTGTGCTGGGCTGCTCCCTGCTTCGCTTCTTTCGCGGACAAAGCAAGCACTGCAGAGCTTTTTCACTCTCGAACCAACCCGATGTTTCCTCCTCATTCATTTCAAGTCGGCAACGTTTAGACAGAGGCCATCTCAGGCACTGGCAGGCTACTGGTGGCTTTTTGCTATCAAGATATGACTAATCACTTGCGTTCGATCCAAGCGTCTATTTTGTCCCTAACACAACAGTTCAGGGTTGAGGAATGAAAATAAATATCACACCAGAGTGCGGGGCAAACTCTAGCGTGTATTTCGGAGGCGCGGAACCACTCCCCGAGAGGAAGCGTGTCTCTGAACAGCAAAATAGGGACCCCAGCAAATGATCCAGCCATTTGTACACAGAGAGAAAACTGACATAATGAGAAGTTCCTTTCAAGGGGGAGATAACAGTACTTAAGGCAAGAGTAGGGATTCAACCCAAGCTGAAAGTGAAACCACCTGCCAAGCGAATATGCTTTCATTGTGAATTTAACGTTGCCTATTTCGCTATTTAGACGGGCAGTGGCAACCCAATGGACTGTAGGCGAGGAAAGCAAAGCTCCCCTTCTCCCAAAGACATAATTGATCCCCCTCGCAGTTTACTCTTCTCTTTCACCCTCCTCGTAAAACCGCAGGTGAGGTCACCTCTTCCTGCTCCCTCTGGCATAACCAGAAGAACAACTTTAAAAGGGAGGCATTAAACCCACCCATAACTGCTCTCTTTTCACCTTGGGAGTCTTTTAGTCTCAGTAAATCTCTTTAACAGAGGGTTTGAGCTGGAGTTAAGCGAGAATTGGCAGAGACAAGGAAGCAGATTTTGTTTGCTTTCCACCATAAAAGTCAACCAGAGAAGGAAAATAAAGGCAATAATCCACAAATCACCCAACAGGAAAAAAGATATATCTTATTTTATTTTATTTTTTTAAAAAACTGTTTAAAGTGTAAGAAGATCTTTACATATCTACGCTCCAGGGAGGGCGATGTAGCAGCCACAGCCAAGAGATTTAGTATTCTCACCCAAAGGGAGCTAAAATGACAAGAGCTGAGCCCTGAATTGGAGAGATGGCACGAACAAGGAGATGGGGGACAAATGCCTTACGGCAAGACTCCCCTCTAATAAAAAAGGACACGCACCTCACATAGGAACCACACACACAAGCATCCTATACCCTTTCATAACAAATTAGGGACTAAAAATGGGCAAAGCTTCTACCTGACCCTACCCTAAGCCTCAGAGAAGAAGAGCAAGACAGTAACACCCAAAACCGACATCAAGGAGCAAGAGGGGACAAACGGACGGAGACATAGCAGACGCAGGCTGATCCCTTGCTCCCTAAAGTTACGCGCAATCGGGAAAGTGCAACGGCTCCAGCCAGAGGCGAGAGGGGACAGGGAGGGCGCAAGGAACAACATCTCCCTCCCGGCCACACAGTCGCCTGTCTCCCTCCCCCCGCGCACTCACCTGGCCGCAGGCAGAGGGCAGAGAGCAGCAGGCAGAAGAGCAGCAGTGGCTGTAGAGGGCGGCGACGGCTGCAGGAGGCGCAGAAAAAGACGGCAGCGGGGGTCTCCATCCCGCCTCCCCGCAAAGCGCACGGCGATTCGGGGCGCTTCTCCTGGGGGGCGGCGGCGTCTCCACCGGCTTCGGCGGCGGCTTCTCCCCTGGAGGGAAAGGAGGATCAGTAACTTTCCAGGCGACCCCTGCGGGTAGAGGGAGGAGTTGGGGGCGCGCGGGGAAGCCGGGCTGGAGGGTCTCTGGGTGCAGAGCGGGCGAGAGCGGTTCCGCACAAGAGCAGGTGGCTGCTTCCCTCTGGCAGCCTAGCGGCGCTCCAGGACTGAGAGCGGCGAGAGGGGGCGTGGCCTGAACCGGCAGGACACGCCTCTCCCTTCCCCCCTACCTTTCCCCCGCGCCCCAGTCAGCTCCTCGATCCTTCCGCTTCTCCTACACTGGGAGAGCGCGAGGGAGCGGCGCGCGTGTCGTGCTGGAACCCGAACGCTCGGCCGGGTCGCGTGCTGCGAGGCAGGGGTTGCATTAGAATCCGAGCTTGGGAGGAAGGGCGCGGGCTGTGGAGGGAAAGGTCGGGGCGCGGCGCAAAGGAGGCCTGGAGCAGCGCGTGCTGTAGGGCAACCCCGAGGGGCGCGCGGAGGCTGCAGTTCACGGGGGGGAACGGAGTGTTTGTGTGCGTGGTAGGTTGCAAGGGGAACTAGGGGCTGGGAGCGTGCTGCGGAGGAAGCTGGGAATGGCGTGCACATGGGTTGCTTGGGCTCTGAGGAAATCGGCTTCAGGAGCCGGTAGGCTACTCCGGCAGGGTCTCTTTGAAGACTGGGTTGCATGTATGGTGAGGGGAATACGTTGCACCAGATTCGGAAGTGCTTAGTGGAGAAAGCAGGGGGATTTCAAGGGGCCGATTCGGAAAGTGCTTGAAATGTTGTAGTTGCTGTTGTGATCTGGGTGCGCTCCTCCCCGGTTAAAGTCAATGGAAGCTGTACCTTTGACTTCAGTGAGGACCGAATTGCACCCTAGGAATACGATTTTCAAGCGCCTCCGTATCCAACGTACTCAGCCCTGAGGAGAACTTGTATACGTGAATGCATGTGTGCTGCATGACAGGGCAAGAACCCGGACTGAGAATCCGTGCATGAATTTCGCTTTAGGTTTGCAGTGGCGTTTTAAGTCACCAGGCCTGCCTCCTTGCTGGCCCTGTAGCTATAGGTGTTACAGGTGCTGTGGCCACACATGATGTCGGCTACATAAAAGGGAGCTGGGTCCCTTCCTGAGTGGGTGAAAAGACTGTCCTCATTAACCTGAGCTCTAGCATTGTTTGGTATCCACTTAAAAGACTTATATCTGTACAGTATGTAAGCACCCACGATGCCTGCGTTTCCTGAGAGGAATAACTTTCTGTGTAATCAGTGGAGTTATTTTGGCTACAAAAGAAGAGGCCTACTATCCCCATGTGTTCCTATTATGAAATCTTGAGCTCCTGCTTTTTTCTTTTTTCTTTTTAAAGGGGTGGGGCATCTATTTACTGCTTACCAAATTTTATTTAAATCAACCGGCAGGACTAAAAATTATTAAGGGTACACACACATGGTGACTACACAAGTCTTTCCATAGGAAACCCGACTAAAGACAGGTAGACCCTGAACCGGTTAGTTTAAACTTTCTACACCGTTCATGTGTATTTGATCTTTTTCCATGTAACATTTATTTTTATAGGGAAAAATGAGGGAGTACAAGAGACAAAATTAAAAACTCAGGCTTCTGGTGTATGTGTATATGCAGAAAAGCTAAAAACAGTGGTGGTGTCAGGTTGCTGTATGCAAAGTATTAGATGTGCAGGAATCTACTTGATTAAATATGTGTATTGTGGGTACGATTTTGGAACATTACATCAGATGTCTAGATTTCTGCACCAGAAATTAATAAAGTCTACCTAGAGTAAAGGGGGAAATGGCAAATAAGAAAATTCCCTTTTGCTGCTTTCCCCCTGCTCCCTACAAACAACTCTATAGTGGGGAGCAAGCTAGTTTCACCTACATTGAACTGCTGCCAGCAGGGTGTTGTCCCAGTCTGCTAGCAGTATCGCTAATGTCTTCCCAACTGGAGCTGTTGCTGTTAGTCAGGACTTCACGCTTCCATCAGCAGAGCCGAAGGTGTAGCACCCATCTGTCGGCACATGTGGACTCCCATTATGGGAGTCCACATGTGTTGCCATGCAACCCCATTGCTATGGAAGTAGATGTGATCTACCTGAAGTGCCCAATCCATCCTAGACAGTACCATGCTAATGTATTTCATCTCATGCTAATTTATTGACAAGTGGCATACGGACACATTCATTAAATGATTTAAAACTGAATTGCCCTCATCTAATCAAACTACAATTTCTGTAACTTAAAAACTACAATAGGCCAAATACTGATCCCCAATCGAAAGAAAAACAAAGCCAGAAAGGATACAATACAAAATCAGCTAAATAACGTAGGGGTAGCTGTCCGGGGGAGGAGAGAGACTGCATAAAAATGGGGAAATCAATGAGGAGTGCTCTGCTCAGCTTCTCTAATTGACCCAAATTTAAATGTGAAAAAACCATCAAAACCCCCTCCCCATAGTAAAGTAATTCAAAGGAGTGATTTGCGGCCTGGCATTTTTACTTGACCAATTAAGCAGCAGTACTGTTTCACAGTGGGAAGTGTAAACAGCCTGCATCACTGATGTATGTCTCCTGACCATCCCACAAGCTATGTCATAGCATGAAACAACGGAATAGTTCCAATCATGTGCTCACTCTAGTGGGTCTTTCTAGTAGTGAAATCCATACTAGGAACATTCACATCTGTTTCACTATGAGGAAGTGAAAACAAAGCAAACAAGCTTCAAAAATTCCCACAACTAATATGCAGATGTATCCAATGCGTTCTGTAAGTGCACTATATTGTCAGGGCATTTTTATAATGATGAAATATAGTTTTTTTAAATGGGCACAGCTGGGGAATGGGTCCATGTGTGCTGCATGGGATGGCCGTGGACTATCTATACGTCAGGTGAGGGGAGTGATTCAAATGGGCCAGGGATGGGTGTGTGCCCCTACCCGCACATTTCAGTCTGCCCCTACATGGAACACCACAGATTTTTCCCCAGTGCTCCTGTGACTCATGCACTGCTCAGTCATGGAGAGTGTGCTGTCTTCAGACAGGCATGTGGGATGGGTGGACCTGCAGGGGTGGTTCTTGTCTAAAAATGGCCATCTAGTAGAAATATTTTAAATAGTTGCATTCTTTTATCCACGGGTAAAATGACTTTGTGACTGCTTGTAATCATGGGTAAATACCCCAACTCCATGTTATAGAGTAGGACTGACAAAATGAAACCCTAGTGTGTAGTAAGGTTTCACAAATTTTGGTAAATAGTGTTAACATTTTACTGGGGGTAAACTGTCCTACATTATCTGAAGGGAAGTGAGTGTCGGGTTTGGGGTAGTGTGGAATAAATGGAATTGGGGATAATTTACCCCTAAGTAGAAGCAGCCAGATAAAAATGACTTACCCCTAGTGAATATATAAGGGAGTGAACATTTCAAGTGTACACCCGCACTCTCTCTCCTCCCCCCGCATCCCCCGCCAATCTTCAAGAGTGTTAAAGCTCTATCTTGAATTTTTAGCCTGATTTCCTAAGGAAAATGCTTATGCAAATACACATACTCTTTGCGTGTATCTCCCCTTAATAACCTTTGGCCCAAAAGGCTGATTTCAACCATATTTTAAAATTGGTGCAACAGAAGGGAAAATTGGGGGCCTCTTGTAGCCAAAAATCTTATCAACTTACATTGATCATTGTTGCTTTTTTCTTCCTCCTCATCCCGTAATAACTTTGGATCCTTGCCACCCAATAGCAACCCTATTGGAAGAGGGTGAAAGATAAGCAAGGCTCCAAAATTTCATAGCAATAGATTTTCTGCAAATCAGTTCAAGAATAGGGATAAAACTTGGTTCATTTCAAATGAACCATGTTCTTCATGACTTATCATAAATGAGGTCACAGGTAAAAGAACATCTTTGTATAATTCATTTAACAAGTCAAATAATTGTAAAATACAAATCCCTAGGAAGCCAAGCTCCTTTATTTTCAATGCATGGAACTACTCGTTTTCTGCTAGTACTTCCTCCCCCCCCCCCCCAGTAAAATAAAATTACTACTGTAGTAACGATCTTCAGAATCTTTGTATTTCTTAAGATAAATCCTTTTTCCTCTCAATATGGTAAGATCATTTTAAAAATGTTTTATTTTCTGTTTCCTGTGTATTGCACAGTTGTTTGTTTTTTGTATTTATTGCTATTTGCTAACACTTTTCTCATCGCTAATCATTCTAGAAATTCCAGAGTCTGCTTCTGCAGAGCACGTTTCCCATCTCATTTAATGAAAATAATGGGAAAATTTTAAAAGTTAATTTTCTCCTATGTTTATAAGTATCAATTCTTTTTTTTTTTTTTACCTTAATGTAGAACCCAGAAATTACAAACTTCAGAGCTTAATTTTGCTAGACCCTTCACCCAAGGCTCAGGATGACTTACAACCTATAAAGGTTGTAAGCCATCCTGTAGATGTTAAAAAACATCTAAAAATCCCCCTTAGAAATCTTGTTCCGATCCCCTAAACTTCCTCTCCCCCACCCATCCATTCTTATTAGAGCCATAAACAGTTATTAGTCAAGCTGGTCAGGGGATGAGACCTCTGACTGCTGGGGACTGAGAGTGAATAGCTGGAAATAAATCATTCCATTACCAGCAGTTTTGCACTCTTTGAAGCAACAAACGTTGGCCACAGGATGCTGGGCTAGGTGAACTATGATCTTCTCTAGTGAGGCACTTCGTATGCTTTGTACAAATGTAGGACCTGATTCTGAAAAAAGCAAACAAAAAAACTTGCATGCAATACCACTATGGCACTTCAGTGGTCATAATAGGGTAAAAACAGTCATGACAGTGGTTTACTTAGCCTAATGGGAACTCGCCCATATGGGTGTCCCCTGCTGCCAGATGTTGGACCGCAGCTGCCTCGGGGCGGGTAGGTGGATGGCCTGCAATGTGCCTTGAACCCGATCCTGGGTGTCCGTTCTGGGCCAAGGGCTGCGAAAGCGAGCCAACATGTCTTTTCAGCGCTGTGATCATCACTGTGGGGCAGGGGCTACCATGGTTGTGCATAATGGTGGGGTGCTGGGAGTGGGGCCAGCCGCCTACACATTGGTTGTAGTCCCCAACCCAGGGCCTTTGGGCAGTGGGACGGCTCTCCCAGGAGGCCTGTTTGTTCTGTGCTGCTCACTGACCCAGAGAGTTGTGGCCACAGTTTCCTGCCCCAGAGAGACCAGGGAGCTGCCACAACACCTGCACATTTGTTTTTATCCACAGTGTATAAGTGTTTGCTGGACTGTCATGCAGTAGAACACAGTCCTTGCGCACAAGAGCAAATGCTGTGTCAAGAACGTAATGCAGGATGGGTTCTGTGGAGTCCTATTGGGAGTTGGTGCAGGATCAGGTCCCAGTTATTAGTGCAGGATCGGGTGGGGTGGGGAGGAAAGGAGGGCAATCAGGAACTAGGAAAGGATGATCAGACAGGAAAAGATGATCCACCCAGATTCCTATGGCTGCAGGTCTGCCTTTCATTTCGCAGGCAGCCGTCCAGGAAAGCTGTGGACATAGAACAACACTGAGGAGGGGAAGGTCTTTAGCGCCAGCCCTGTCCACGGTGAGCTGGTGGCACTGTGGAGTCAGCCACCACCTCCTGAACCCTAAGGGTTCAAGCCCAGTCCTTACAGTTTTGTAGTTAAAATAGCTGTTGCTTCCGGTGTTCGCAGGAATCTATATTGCTTTGAGGGTATCTCCATTCTCCAAGATTCTTCGTTCTGTATGATGCAAGACATACACAAGGCCCCGATTCTTCTGCAGAATTCTTTTAAAAATTCCGTGGAAGTCTGCAGACCTCAGGGCCTGATTCTGTGGGTATCTGACCCCCACCACTTTCTGTGGTGGATGGATGGGTTGCTCTCCTCCCCAGTCTGCTTGGGCTCAGGCAGTGGTGGCAGCAGCAGCAGGAGCCCAAGTGCTTCTGCTACCCACCCCCTCCTCAGCGCAGCTGGCAGCATTTCTGACTGGCCTGGCTGGGCAGAGGAAGAGCAACAGTAGCAGTCAGGCTCCTACCAAGTAGGGTGGATGGGGGCTCCCGGAGGTTTCCTCCCCCAGACCGTCCCCAGTCCAGCAACTCACCTGGGGGGCGGCAGCTTTTCTGGCCAGCTTCCAGGCCCCACCCCAGGGTTAACACAGTGGGATGACATCACCCAGCCATGCTGCCCTGGAAGGCCCCATCAGTTGGAACCAGGAAGCTGCCAGAAGGAGAATAGGAGGGCTAGCTGTGGGTTGTACCCCCCTCCCCACCAAGCAACTCACCTGGCATGACCTCATCCAGCCGCATTGCCCTGGGAGGCCCTGTTGGGAGGGGCTGGAAGTGGACAGAAGAAGCAGGAAGGCCGGTCAGAGAAGCTGTGGCTGGGCGAGTTGCTGGGAGGGGGGAAGAAGGCAGTCCCCAGGCAGCTCCACATCCCAGCCTGGCCTACTGGCAGGAGCCCGAACTTTCCTCCATCCCCCTCCCCCCTGTGGACTCTTCCTCTCCTCCTCCCCTGTACAGACTGGAAATTCTGCAGTGAGGAGCAGGGCAGGAGGGTCTGCAGAGGGAGGGGGATTTCTGCAAGAAATCTGTAAATCGCAGTCCCACATTTGGCTTGGGGCCCTGGCCATACATATTTATGTGAGTTACCCCACTGAAGGCAACAGATTTACTAAAAGGGTAGAAAGAGTTCCAGAAAGATTTTGGTCCCAATACAAGTCCAGTAAAGCACTTTAGTGATTAAGTTGACTCACCTGACTCACCACATGTTTGTGTGTTGCTGAATCAGAATTTCACAAAAAGCTCATTTTTAAAGAACATTAACAATATTATACCAATGTTGAAATCAAAATAACAAGTAATGGGGAAATCTGGTAACATTAAAGTTTAAATATTGGAAATGTGTGTGCAACAGATATTTACATAGGTATGTGTTTGCAGGATTGAGGTACATATAATCTTTCCAGACTGTTAGATGCTGAAATTCCCACGATTTTAAAAAAAATGTAAATGTGAGGATTTCAGCCAAACAGTAAAAATGGAGATTTTCAGCATGGTCTTTTGAGCTGCACAGCATCAGTGCTAGCACTGTCTCATTTGCCTAAATGGGACTTGTGTTCATGCTAAGCACTAGGCTGCTGTTATCCTCTCCAAGGATTAACTTTATAACTTGTATTTGAGGTATGAGTCTTCTGAGTTATTTGCTTTGAAACCTGTGCAACATGTATAAAACAAATGTCAACAATACTCAGGATATAAAAATCATAACCATGAGTGATTACATTAATGGCACAAAATTGAATATGGAAGTATGACTTTGTTCGGGGTTCCACTCTCAGTAT
Organism: Sphenodon punctatus; assembly: GCA_003113815.1. NCBI lineage: Eukaryota > Metazoa > Chordata > Lepidosauria > Sphenodontia > Sphenodontidae > Sphenodon > Sphenodon punctatus. The sequence goes on from QEPC01013985.1 coordinate 921,695, forward strand.
TTTGGGCATTTCTCTTCAAAGGTCAACTTTCAGCTGAAGGAAGCTTTTTCAGATTTGAGTAAATAGAAAATGACTCAAACTGGCATTTTTTCAGATGTCTGATTCCTTTAAAAGAGATTTCAGTTTGAATAACCATTGTTAAGATGATATTTAAACATACATACCTTTTATTTGCTGCTGTTTTAACAAGCCTTGATTCTGTAATTTAAATTAATTATGTGAATATTTATAGGATACGAAAGCAATTTGACACAATGTATTAAGCACTGGTCCTGCTACTCCTAAACACAGTTATCTATATGTAGCAAACACTTGCACCCACATAGTCTCATGGAAGTCAACACAGTGTGTGCATATGTGTTTTGCATTTCAGGGCCTTGATCTTCATCTTGCTTCTATTGAAATCAATTATGAGGGGATCAGATATTTGATGTAGTACATTGTCTCACAACCTTTGCTGGAACATGGGCAACAGTGACTGCTAATATATACTGTTTATATTATCCTAATATAATAAAATAGACCACCCCGCTGTTGGGTTTCCCTGAGCTGGCCTTGGACCCATAGTGAGGGTGGGGGCACATGCGAGAGCGAGCGAGAAGCTCCCCACTAATAGAACGAGAGAGTGTGAGACATGCTCCTGCCCATGCTGTCACCCGCCGTACATGACCAGAGAGAAACAGAGACACAGAAAGACCCCCTGCTGCTATAAGGAGAGAGAGAGGCTCCCCGCTGCTAGAATGAGAAAGAAGCAGAGAACCTCCCTGCTGCTAGAATGAGAGACAGAGAGAGAGGTGCATCCTGCTCAAGCTCCTGCCTGCCTGCTCCTCCGATGTCACATGCTGCAAGAGAGCCTCTCTCTTTCTCTGTGGCACCACCCCACACTAACATGCCCTGCTGCTGCTGCTGCCACCACCACTGCTGGTGCCACTGCTGCTGCCAAACTCCCACCTGCCTAACTGCCTGCTCCTCCGATGCTCCTCCTCCTTTGCTGCCGCCCACTGCCGGAGAGCCTCTCTCTCTCTGGCACCACCCCACAAAAACATGCCCTGCTGCTGCTGCCGCTGCCGCTGCCACCACTACCACTGCTGGTGCCACTGCTGCTGCCAAACTCTCACCTGCCTGTCTGCCTGCTCCTCTGAAGCTCCGCCGCTGCCGTCCACTGCCAGAGAACCTCTCTCTCTCTGGCATCACCCTACAGAAACATTCCCTGCCACTGCCAAGCTTCCGACTGCCTGCTCCTCCGATGCCAAACGCTGCCGCCCGCTGCCAGAAAGCCAGCCTCTCTCTCTGGCACCACCCCACAAAAACATGCCCTGCTGCTGCCACTGCTGCTGCCAAGCTCCCACCTGACCGACTGCCTGCTGCTCCGATGCTCCTCCTCCACAGCCTGCTGCCAGAGAGCCTCTCTCTCTCTCTGGCACCACCCCACAGAAACATGCTCTGCTGCTGCCAACCTCCCACCTGCCTGACTGCCTGCTCCTCCAATGCTCCCCGTCCTCCGCCCGCTACCAGAGAGCCTCAATCTCTCTCTGGCACCACCCCACAGAAACATGCCCTGCTGCTGCTGCTTCTGCCACCTGCCCGACTGCCTCATCCTCCTCCTCCAATGCTCCCCCCTTCTCTGCTGCTGCCCACTGCCAGAGAACCTCTCTCATTCTCTCTCTCTGGCACCCCACACAGAAACATGCCTGGCCCCTAACTGTTCCCCATGCAGTGCTGTCCGCAAACAGATACAAGCTACCATTCCAGTCCCAAGAACCATCATCAGGGTTCTGGGGCCATCATTCCGCTCACAGGGAACTGTCATTCCCCTGCATCCAGAAGCAGCCAGCCACTCCGGTCCCAGAGCCCACTGTCAGGGTTCTGGGGCCATTGTTCCAAGCACGGGAGGCTGTCCATTCACTGCATCCAGAAGCTGCCACTTCAGCCCCAGGACCCACCATCAGGGTTCTGGGGCCATCAGTCTGCTCCCTAGGGATGTACGAATGTGGTTCGGCCATTTGGTGTTTGGCCCAAACTCGGTCCGTTTGGATGGCTGAACCAGATGGCTGAACCGAACGCCTGAAGCCCCGAACAGTTTGGCTAAGTTTGGAGGTATTCGGGCGAGAAAAACCATGCTGGCAGGCATGGTGGGGGGCAGCTGAGGAGCAGACTTCCTGGTACCTGGGGTGGAGAGGCTTGGACTAGCAGCCAGCCTGCCCAGTCACCATCCCTCTTTTCCTCAGACCACTGGCTTTGCAGTCTGTGATTGGCCACGGGCTAGGCTGCATGGAGCCAAAGGGGCTTGTGGTAAGGCGGGCACAGGAAGTAACAAGTCATTGCCCTACCCTCTTCCAATTCCTTCTGAGCGAGACACTGATCCTGTCAGCAGGCTTTCTCAGAAGTCTCCCTCTCCCAGCAGTTTGTGTACCTCCCCAATCCATTGCCATCTTCCTCCTATTTCACCCATTTCCACACATTTACCTCCATAGTTTCATTTATTTAGATTAGATTAGGGTGTTGTTTTTATTTTTTACCCATCTCTGTGTTCTTTCTCCCTACCCTCCATTGAATACTTCACTCCTACCTGTATATATTCCATCCCTGATTCCCTTCCCCTGTTTTTGGATTTATTTAGACTAGCATTAGATTGATTTAGGTTTCATTTCAGTTTTGTACCCCTCCCTGTGTTGTTTGTTGTGAGCTGTTTGTGTCCCCGCCCATCTCTGTGTAGATAGATAGATTAGATAGATAGATATTAGATAGTTACTATAGATAGATAGTTGTAGGAGTTAGCTTAGTTATAGAGATAGATAGAGATAGTGTGTAGTGATTCAGTTTTAATATTTTATAGTGTATTTGTAGAACTAGGCCTTTGTAGATATTAGATAATATTCCATTTAGTTCCATACGTTTTAGAATAGTTAATAGCAGTTAGTGTAGTAGATATATATATATATATATATAATATTCAAATTCTGAATAAATAAATAAAAACAAATATAAAACCTTGCTCCGCATAATTTGGAAAGGAAAAATTGAGAAGGGAAGCAGGAGAGGCTGGTTTGCTGCCTGTAAGGCAGGCAATGGGGCACATGGCAGAGGTGGCAGGGGCTGTGCCAGCGGAGTGGCAGCAGGCTTCAGCAGCAGCCTGAGCACATCACCACGCTCCAAACTGCACAGGCCTGATCTTTTCAGTCGGGCTTCAGGGGCTCCCAGCAGTGGTACCAGCCGAGGTGTGGTTCAGCGGCACCTCCTGGCAGCATCCTCCACTGCCACGCAGGGCACTGGAAGTCCTGCAGTGCAGGAGGCTGCCGCTGTCTCTGCTGCGACTGCAGGAGCAGGTGCTTCGGGGTTGGATGTTCCTCAAGGACCACCAATGTCCCCCATTGTTGAGTTGCTCCACAGCAGTCCAGGGATGGTGGATCCCACCCCAGCTGCTAGAGACAGGGCCTGATCCCTGGGCAATGGCAGCAGGGAGAGGAGCAGCAGCAGCAGCAGCTATAGGGGGCACAGGGAGAGTGGCAGCAGCATGGTGGGCAGTCCATCACCCTTAGTGTCCCAGTACTCTCCTTCAAGGAGGGATATGACTGAGATTGGGGATAGCGAGGCAGACGCTAGTCCTGCGGAGATGTCTGGTGCTGAGGCAATGACTGCCCCTCCAAGAGCTGTGTCACCACCATGTTCTTCCCCTCCCAGCAGTGCTGTCAGCGGCGCATCACGCGGTGAGGGCCAGAAGGCAGAAGGGGGCAAAAAATCCTCCGTCTGGGTGCATTTTAAGTTGGTGCGGGTGGATGATCCCAGGGAGGTGCAGTGCACTTTGTGCCAGAAGGTGATGAAGCATGGGCAGGTGCTCACCAACCTTGGCACAACTACCATGGTGAGGCACCTCAATGGATGCCACAGTGCTGTGCTGCTAAGGAGGCAGCGGCAGTGGACACGAGCGGGTTCCCAACTGCAGCGGCCAGTCGTCCACCTCCCATCAGGGGACAAGCGTTCTGCTCGAACAGCTGCCTCTAGCAGCAAGAGCGGTATTGCTGCCAGGGGGCAGCATCAGTGCACCATGGAGGAGCTAGGGTGGGGGCAGCTGGCAAGTCCATCGGCAGCTACAGGACATGGAGGGTGGCGTGGCTTTCAAACAAAAGCCACGTGCATGTTGGGGGAAATGATAGTGCTGAATGGGCAGCCCTTCTCGGTGGTCGGGGACATGGGGTTTAGGCACCTGATTGGCTTCCTGGCCCTCCAGTTTAAGCTGCCCTTGCGCACCACCCTGAGTCGACAGGTGCAGTCCTGTACCAGGCTTAAAGGAGCAGGTGAGGGAGCAGCTGGGGGTGGGGGTGCCACCATCCTCTTCACCACAGACCTGTGGTCAAGCAGGAACGTGCAGCATGCCTACCTGGCAGTGATGGCGCACTGGTGGCAGGACCCAGAGGCAGTGTTTGGCAGTGGTAGGAGGGGATCCCAAAGCAGGGTATAGGTGGGTCCTACTTCAGGCGGGAGTCATGGACATTCCCCACACCGCTCGGAACAATGAGGCAGCCATGACCGCCATGGTGAGGGTGTGGGTCATGCCAGGCACACCCTTCACCAAGGGGTGCGTGGTGATGGATAACGCGGCCAACATATTGAGGGCAGTCCATGAGGGGGGATCCACCAGCATCCCTTGCAATGCACACATCCTTCACCTGGTGGTTAGGGATGCTCTGGGCTTGGGGGCGAAGGGGATTGGGACAGGCACCTTTAGCTCTCTGATTAAGCGGGGGAGGAAGCTAGTGGGTTTTTTTAACAGGAGCGTGAAGGGCAGCGACCTCCTCTGGGTGAAGCAGGCTGAGCAAGGCTCCCCAGTGCACCAGCTGGTGAAGGATGTGCCCACCCAGTGGAATTCGATCTTCCTGATGCTCGAGCGGCTTCTTGAGCAGAAAGCTGCCTTGCATCAGGTTGAACTGATGATGGACAGCGTTTGGCCAGTCCTGTCCAAAGTGGCCAAGGGTCTGTTGTCTTGCTCACCAACAAGTGTCTCCAACAAGCGGGTGTTCTCCATGGTGGGTGACATTTGCTCGCTGCACCGCCTGAGACTGGGGACCAAGTTGGTGGAGCCAACTTGCTTTTTATAAAGGTGAACCTTCCGCTGCTGGGATTCCCTGAGCTGCCCCTGGACATGGATTGATGGTGAAGTGGCACACGCCATCCCATGCCAGGGGCAGTCTTGGGACAGGGCTCCTCCTCAATTTGGGCTGCTGCTGCTGAGGTGCTGTCCCTCCCTCCCAATGCCCAGCGCCCGCCCTGCCTCTCTCTCTCTGACAGCCTCAACTGGCCTATCTGACTGACCTCATGACACAGGGTGGCATTGGGAAACTGTAAGCCTGCCAGCTGGCCTCTTGCTAGATGATCTCAGCCCACCTATCTCACAGGCTCCCTCTCTCACATGCTGCACAGTCTTTGCCAGCCTATCTGAATGCCCTACCAAGGTTCCAGCATGCCTTCCCTACTGCCTCTCATGCCATGTTGCCTGTCTGCACACC
>QEPC01013985.1:937549-947551 GCA_003113815.1 Sphenodon punctatus
CTGTTCCTGAACAGCAGGCGTTGAGTAGGATTATTAGATTGCTTTAAGTTTCATTTCAGTTTTGTACTGAAATGAAACTTAAACCTTAAACTGAAACCTTGTGTTTGTGATTCCCCCCCCATCCCATATAGAGAGAGATAGAGAGATATAGATATATAGAGATATATAGATAGGTTAGGGATAGTAGTTGTAGGAGCTAGCTTAGTGATAGAGATAGCGTTAGTGATTTAGTTTTAGTGTTTGTAGGAGTAGGCCTGTGTACATATTAGATAAACCATTTAGTTCATAGCATTTAGAATAGTTAATAGCAGTTAGATTTAGTGTAGATATATATATATAATATTAGACAAAAAAATAAATAAAAAAAACCCATATACAAACAAAAAAAACAAATAAAAAACAAAAGAAAACCATATAACACCCAATAAAAAACCAAAAAAACATATAAAAAACAAAAAAACCCACCCATAACATTTCCCGAACGGCTGAACTGAACGGCCGAACAGAACAGTCGAACAGAACGGCCGAACCCGAACCCGGCGAACTAACCGAACACAGCGGAACCGAATGCACAAACCAAATGCAGCTGAACCGAACAGCCGAACTTGAACCGCGATCTGTTCGCCCATCCCTAAGAATTATCCTGTGGAGGAAATAACAGAACCTTCAGTCAGTATTTCAACAGCAGTTGGAGAGTAGCAGATTTAATTGTGGGGCATACTGCTTCAGCTCTCAAAATTACCTGGGGAGTGCCTTTAGGGACCCCCAGGATTGAACAAAGGAGGCCGTTCTGCATGACTTCCAGCTTATTCAGATATGTGATGCCCCAGACTGGGAAAGCATATAAGCCCTGACTTATTACCTTTGCCCTGAGGAGTCGAAGAGCTGGAACAACCAGCTTACGCCCATGACCACGGTAAAAATTGACTATTGAGGCAGAGGTCCTCCTTGCCTGATCTTTTACAGCCTTCATATGCTGGTTCCAACTCACTGAGGAGGAAAAAAATCACTCCAAGGTATTTGAAGGAACTCACTTGTTCAATGGAATTACATCCTATAGCCCATCGATGCAGTTTCACAGACGTATGAGTTCCTACTACCATTACTTTTGTTTTGGAGTAATTAATTGATAAAGATTCCCTGCTGTAATACTCCTCAAATCGATTCATAGATCTTCTAAGTCCAACAAGTGTTTGGGAGATTAAGACAGTGTCGTCTGCGTAAAGGAGAGCTGGGATTCTCCGGGCGCCAATCAGTGACGCGAGCATATCCAAAATCTTCAAGAATGGAATCATATCATTCAGAAAAATATTGAACAAGGCAGGGGCCAATATACAGCCTTGCCTTATACCACAAGAGATGCACGCTCTTCTTGATGGCATCTGTGAAGGATTGTATCTAACTTGCAGTGTGTTGCCGCTATGCAGTTTAATCAGCAGGTACAACAATCTTGGGTCTAACAAAGAAGAACCAAGTTTGACCCATAGCCGTTCTCTGCCAACAGAGTCAAAAGCCATTCTTAAATCAAGAAAACAAAGGTAAAGTTTTTTCTGACGTGCAACATATCTATCCAGGATAAGATAGAGGATGAATACATGGTCTATGGTTGATTTACCTTTTTGAAAACCTGCCTATTCAGGTTCAGTTATGATGTTCTCATCCAACCAGGACTGTAGTTTATTCATTAAAAGCCTGGAATATAATTTCCCAATAATACTGAGCAAACTAATAGGATGGTAGTTCCCAGGCTGCAAGGGATTTCCCTTTTTATAAATAGGAACCACTATACTATTCAGCCAAGATCTGTGGATTTCCCCTGTGTTGTTAATAGAAGTAAAAAGGGGGGCCAGCATATTTGCCCACCACTCCGGTGCGCTCTTAAGCAACTCTGATGTAATAAAGTCATCACCTGGGGCCTTCCCGGATTTAAGCTGAGAAATAAGCACTAGGATATCTTCCAATGCTACCGGTGGCCAAAACTGAAACCTATCCCTCGGGGGAATTACAATACCTATGGATGGAGGTTTCACATATAGGTCCTTGTAGAATTTCTCCCGTATTTCTGGTGGTGGAACAAGCACACTAGTTTCACTACTTCCCAATCTAAACAATCGGATAAGGTTCCAAAATTGTTTTGAGTCTCTCCGGTTGGCAGCACTTAATAAAAGAGTCCACCGCTTCCTCTGAAACTCTAGTTTCTTTTCCAACACCATTAGATGGAAGAGTTTCCTAAAAGTCTGGCGCAATTCTCTGAGAGCCCAAGAGGGTTTCCTCCTTAAATTCCTTGTTGTTCGACGGAGGTTTGCTCTCATGGCTTGACACTCTTTGTTCAAACCATGGAGAGAACCTACGACTCTGGGGCGAGTTGATCTGCTGAGTGCTACTAGTGAGAACAATAAAGTTAGTAGCTTATCAAAAGAGGCCAAAGGGTCAGTTCCCTGAGCCAAGATTTTATAATAAAGCTCCATAACTTCACCCTGTTGCATGAAATCAGTGGAGGAGTATAACTCCTCCAACCATTGAACTTGTGCAAGAAACGTCTCATCTCTCACTTGACTAGGAGCATCAGACAGATCATCAGAGACTCCACTCCCAGAGTGAGGATCACAAATAGTCAGTATCAGTGGAAGATGATTTGTCTCAAACCTTGGCAAGATATAAAGGGCAAGGGCGTTAAATAGAAAGCTTTCAGATAACAAAAAAAAGTTGATTAAGCTAGAGCTCTGCAGGGAATTAAAAGTAAAATTCCCCTCTAAATCACCCTCTATTCGGCCATTAAGGATTACCAAATCCAGCTTGGCTGACAACTCCTTCAACTCCTTCAACATATTTGCCCCTACACTAGTTCCCCAGTCAAGCGAATGCCGGGAATTAACAGATGGAATAACTGCCGTATCATCTAATGAAGGGGTAGTCTGAAGAGCTGCAAGGTTACCTGTCCTGGTATTAAAATCACCTCCCATTAGCAATAATACCGTGGGAAAGTTTCTCAAGGCTACCTGAGTTTGTTCAACTACCACAGACCATAAATCCTGGGAATAATACGTTGAAGTCACAGGTGGAAAATATACATTACCAATTAGATTTTTAAATTAGATTTTAAAAAATTAATAGTTTTTACTTTTATTTTTAATGAAACTGATAATAAAAGGGCTAGACCACCAGTAGGTCTGCTTTGCACCTCTGAAGGAGTATTCTTCAGACAGAGGACTTTAAAACCCTTAAAGTAAAGTCAACTAAGGACCAAGTTTCTTGTAAGAGTATAACATCGTATGTGCCTAGAAAATTTTTAAAAATCTACATCCTTCTGACGAGACCACCATCCCGAGATGTTCCACCTCACAAAAGTAATATTGGAATGACCCCTAGAATTCAGTCATTTACTAGTGGAGGGGTGGTTTGTAGATGGACAGTCAGAAGGAGCCCTACCATTGAGTCTGTCTGAAATAGGATGGACCACAGGGGAAGAGAAGCTACAAAGAGTCTGGTTCTGAATTGGTGCTGGCAGAGTTGTCACCAATTGCCCTCCACCCCCATCGAGCCGATAATCTGAGGGTTCTGCCAGAGGTAGAAGTGTAGAATCCACGGTTGCCTTGGGGGAGGAAGTACAACCAACCACCACTGCCTTACTGCCTGAACCAAGCCTAAGCTTACAAGACCCTTCAAAAGGCTGAAAAAAGGACACACACCCCTCCTTCTATGGAGGTTCCACCAGTAACTCCCCTAATCGGGGAAAGGATCGAGGAATGGGAATAGGGGGTTAGGTACGGCTGGGATTTTTTTGGTATATGGCCTCCTTTCAAAACAGCTGGAGACCCCACAAGGGGACAAAAGATCTTATTTTTAGATCTTAAATCGCCCAATTGTTTATACATTAGATCTAGTCTATCCAACAACTCCCCTTGGCCCAGTAACAAAGTTACTTGCTTGCCCCCCCTCCCAGGGGGGCTGGGTGAATGGGCTGTGGGGGTTTTGGCCCGTACTGTTTGGAGATCAATGTCCATACTCCGTTCCCTAAAGGAATCCTTTAGGTTTGAGGCCATAAATGAGCCTGAAGGTTTACTACCAGGGTGGAACTGAGCCACCACTTTTTCAATACTCGGGGCAGCTGAGGAGAGTCGAGCGGGAGACAATTGACTAAGCACTGCACCTTGATTAAGGCCAGACACTAAAAGTCCTCTATTTAGGACACATACGTTGTCAGCGTCTATTTGCAAGACCCGTGAGATAAAAATTGCATTGCTATTCAATAACTCCTTCTTGGCTAAAATTGTAGAAGTCAAAACAGGGGAGTTGAAAAGGATATTAATCATCTGCCTATCCTTTGATCTAAAAAGTAGATTGACAGAAATAATATCGTTGCTACTAAAGTCTTTAACAACATTCCAAGATGTTCTGCTATATCTAATGGGATACTCCAATGAGGAAGATGACCTCCAGGCAATGGAAGAATAGTAAAAACCAGGTTGCACAGGAGGGCTTGGAAGATTTTACCACCTGGGGTTGGTATCTTTAAAGTTGCTGAGCAATGTTGCTGCTTAGTTATAGAGGCTTGTTCTACAGGAGGGAAGGGTCTTACAAGAGAGTCATATTGCGACTTCCTATGGTTACCCACAGTATTATTAGTCTGACAACTCTGCGGGCCCCAAGATTCCACTTTTTCATTGAGCTGATTTATCTGAAGAAACATGTAGTGCAAAGTCTCCATTGTTAACACAACGTGGTCTGTTAAAAAATCAGCAAATCTCTCTTGTGCCTTTGCTTCCAAGCCACCCCCCTCAACATTAACCCCTAGGCTCGCATCCAATTGTCCTCTGCCTAAAGGAGTACAGGGAAGCAGCTCACAAGACTGACTAGCACCAGGATCTTGCAAATCTGTCAAAGCAGCAAAGCGGTTGCTGAGTGGGAGAGCTATAACGAGACTTCCCGTCTCCAGGGATTGCAAGGTAACCCTACATCTTTCTTTGCTTTGACATCTTGGTTGCAGGAGGGAGTTAACAGCTGCCTCTGCTCTGGATCTTTTATTGGATAGCATACTTAAATGAAAAATCTGGGCAGAGGTTCCTGATGCACCTGACTGGCACCTAAGGCTGCGGCGCACAAGGGCACACCCTTGCGCACCTTTGCACACGTGACCCCCGGCGCACGCCCTGGGCGCTTCCAAAGGCAGGCAGCTTCCTTTGTAGCACCGTCCTGCTAGTCTCAGGTGCTCCTTGTTAGGTGCTCCGCAATCTCCGCAACAGGCTCCTGCAGCCCCAATCCCTCGGAGGGAGGGAGAGGGGTGGATAGGGGGTGCACAGTCATGGACCACAGCAACAGTTACAGTTCCCCCCCAAGCCGTCCACTGCAGGGATAATGCTTTATCAGCAACGCAATGTAAAACACAGAGCTAGCGTCCGCTTGGCACTGACCCGTTCCCACTGAGTTCACACAAGCCGAAGGCAGGCGGCTTCCTTTGTAGCACCATCCTGCTAGCCTCAGGTGCTCCTTGTTAGGTGCTCCACAATCTCCGCAACAGGTTCCCGCAGCCCCAATCCCTCGGGGGGAGGGGGGGAAAGGGGGTGCACAGTCCTGGACCACAGTTACAGTTATGCCCCAAAACGTCCACTGCAGGGATAATGCTTGATCGGCAACGCAATGTAAAACACAGAGCTAGCGTCCGCTTGGCACTGACCCATTCCCACTGAATTCACCCAAGTCATCTAGAGGCTGCCACTCTAGTCCCAGGACCCACCATCAGGGTTCTGGGGCCTACATTCCAGGCAGGGAGGACTGTTATTCCAATGCATTCAGAAGCTACCACTCCAGCCCCAGGACCCACCGTCAGGGTTCTGGGGCCATCATTCTGCTCACAGGGAGCTATCATTCCACCACATCAGAAAACAGCCAGCCACGCCAGCCCCAGGATCCACCATCAGGGTTCTGGGGTCGACATTCCAGGCAGGGAGGGCTGTCATTCCACTTCATTGAGAAGCTGCCACTCTTGTTCCAGGATCCACTGTCAGGGTTCTGGGGCCGTCATTCTGCTCATGGGAGCTGTCATTCCACCGCATCAAGAAGCAGTCAGCCACTCCAGCCCCAGGACTAGGTCCAGCATGGTTGCCAACACATATTCCTCCCTTTTCCAACACATATTCCTCCCTCCAAGAGCTGTGGCGACACAGCTCTCAGAGGGACGTGTGGCCGGTCCTGTCCAAAGTGGCCAAGGGTCTTTTGTCCTGCCCACCAATGAGTGTCCCCAGTGAGCGGGTGTTCTCTATGGTGGGGTACGTTTGCTCACTGCACCGCCTGAGACTAGGGGCCAATTTAGTGGAGCAGTTGCTTTTTATAAAGGTGAACCTTCTGCTGCTGGGATTCCCTGAGCTGCCCCCCCTCCCTCCCAATGCCTGGCACCCGCCCTGCCTCTCTCTCTCTCTGACTAGACAGCCTCAGCTGGCCTATCTGACTGACCTCATGATGCAAGGTGGCATTGGGAAGCTGTATGCCTGCCAGCCGGCCTCTACCTAGATGATCTTGGCCGCCTATGTGACTGGCTCTTTCTCTCATGCGCGCTGCACAGTTTTTGCCAGCCTATCTGAGTGCCCTGCCAAGGTCCCAGCCTGCCTTCCCTACTGCCTCTCATGCCACGCTGCCTGTCTGCCTGCCAGCCCACCCAGGTTGCCAACCTTGACCCCTGCCTCAGCCTGCCTTCCGCTGCTCATGCCACGCTGCCTGTCCACTGCTGCTGCCTCTGCTGTGCCATGGGTTCTGCTACCGGGCAATCCAATGTCTGCCACTGCTCCACTGATGCGTGGCAGCCTGCAATGCCTGGCCAAGTAGGGGTGCCAGGCCAGCCACCAAGTCCCAAGCCTTCCCAGCCTCTGCTGCTGCTGCTGCTGCTGGGTCTCAGATGGCCAGCCATGGTGCCATGGGCACCCCTGGGGCCAGGTGCCAAGCCTGCCTGCCCAGGCAAGCTGGGTTGTCAAGTGCCAAGCCTTCCCAATCTCTGCTGCTGCTATGTCTCTGATGGCCTGCCATGCCTCCACGGGCACCCCTGGAGTGCTCCAAGCCTCCCGGAGGGACCAAACTTTCAGAACATTCGGGGGGGGGGGGGGAATTCTGTTGGACTGAATGCATGAACCCGAACTAAGCTTTCGGACTGAATTTCCAAATGGCCGAACATCCGAACCCTGTTCTGTTCACACATCCCTATCACTCACAGGGATTCATCATTCCACTGCATCAAGAAGCAGTCACTCCAGCCCCAGGACCCACCATCAGAGTTCTAGGGCCTATGTTACAGTCACGGGGAGCTGTCATTCCACTGCATCCAGAAGCTGCCACTCCAGTCCCAGGACCCACCATCAGGGTTCTGCGGCCTACATTCCAGGCACGGGGGGCTCTCATTCCACCGTATCCAGAAGCTGCCACTCTAGTCCCAGAATGGCACCATCAGGGTTCTGGGGCCGTCATTCTGCTCACAGCGAGCCATCATTCCACTGCATCCAGAAGCTGCCATTACAGCCCCAGGACCCACTATATGGGTTCTAGGGCCTACGTTCTAGTCACGGGGAGGTGTCATTCCACTGCATCAAGAAGTTGCCATTCCAGCCCCAGGACCGACCATCAGGGATCTGGGCTCTACATTCCAGTCACAGGGAGCTGTCATTCCACTACATCAAAAACCAGCCACTCCAGCCCCAGGACCCACCGTCAGGGTTCTGTGCCCATCATTCCGCTCACGGGGAGCTGTCATTCCACTGCATCAAGAAGCAGCCACTCCAGTCCCAGGACCCACAATTAGAGTTCTGAGGCCATCATTCAGCTCACAGAAAGCTGTCATTCCACCGCATCCAGAAGCTGCCACGCTAGTCCCAGGACCCACCATCAGGGTTCTGGAGCCATCATTCTGCTCATGGGGAGCTGTCATTCCACTGCATCAAGAAGCAGACACTCCAGTCCCAGGAATCACTATCAGGGTTCTGGGGCCTACATTCCAGGCATGGGGGGTTGTGGTCCACCGCACCCAGAAGTTGCAACACCTGTCCCAGAACCCACCGTTAGGGTTCTGGGGCTGCTGTTCCAGTCACGGGGGGCTGTCTGTCCACTGCATCAAGAAGCAGCCAGTACCACTTCAGCCCCAGGACCCAACATCAGGGTTCTGGGGCCATCGTTCTAGTCAAGGAGGGCTGTCATTCCACTGCATCTAGAAGCAGCCATTCCAGTCCCAAGAACCATCATCAACTTCTTGAGCTCCTTTAGTATAAAAGGTATCTGCTGCTGTCCACTGTCAGAGAGCCTCTCTCTCTCTCTGTCACCCCCTCCCCCCCCCATTTCCATCCAACCATTTCTAGGGATATGTGACAAGTCTATGCGGGGATGGAATGCAGGGTGATGTGGTGAGAATGATGAAAGCCAGCGTGAAGAACCTTTTTTTACAAGGCAGCAACCTGCTGCTTCTGCCCAAGCAACTGCCCACCACCGTGGCATGTCTGTCCTGATGGCCTTGAGTTCCTCTCTAGGCTAAGAAGCACTCTCCGTTTCAGAGTGATAGTTCCATCCAACCCTTTCTAGGGATATAAGACAAGTCCATGTGGGGATGGAATGCAGGTTGACATGGTGAGAATGATGAGAGCCAGCACGAAGAATCTTATTTTACGAGGTAACAACCTGCTGCTCGTGGAGAGAAAGAGAAAGTCTCCCCACTGCTAGGAGAGACAGACACTCCCACCCCTGCTGTCAACTGTAGTACATGACCAGAGAGAGAGAGAGGGAGAGAGAAATAGGCTCCCCGCTGCTAGAACGAGAGAGATTTGGCGGGGGGGAGGTGGGAGAAGGGGAGAGGTGCATCCAGTTCAAGCTGCCATCTTCCAGAACCAGTGAAAGATCTCATCTGTGTTCATGCTCAATGCTCACATCCAGCAGCAAACCTAGCAGAATGAGATGGAAATAACACACAATGTAATTATGTGCCTGCCTCTGTGCCTCCCTGTACCGGCTACCACCTATTTCATCATTAAATGAAGTGTGCCCAATCAAGCACTAATTCTAGGGACATCATTCAACTCCCATGGGCTGTCATTCCACTGTACCTGAAGCAGCCACTCCAGTTCCAAGAACCATCAGACATCTGGGTTATTGGGCCATCATTCCACTGCATCCGGAAGCAGTGGATAGTTGGGCCTATGTATATGTGGTTGCATGTTGTTCAGGCCTGGGTTAAATAAACAATGGTCTAGGATATATTGCTCAGGATCAGGGTCCCCTTCTTCCATAAAACTAAGCCACCCCATAGTGTTTAAGGCAGCAACCTGCTCTGATGACCTCAAGATCCTCTCTAGGCTATAAAGTACTCTCCCCTTTCAGTGACAGTTCCATCCAACCCTTTCTAGGGAGATGAGACAAGTCCATGTGGGGATGGAATGCAGGGTGATGTGGTGAGAATGATGAGAGCCAGTGTGAAGAACCTTTTTTTACGAGGCAGTAACCTGCTGCTCGTGGAGAGAGAGAAAGTCCCCCTGCTGCTAGAAGGAGATAGACAGACACGCTCCCACCCATGTCATCACCTGCAGTACATGATCAGAGAGAGAGAGAGGCTCCCTGCTGCTAGAACGACAGAGATGGGGTGGGGGTAGGAGGTGCATCTAGCTCAAGCTGCCACCTGCCAGAACCAGCAGGAGATCTCATCTGTACTCATGCTCAATGCCCATGTCCAGCAGCAAACCTACCAGAATGAGATGGAAATAACACACCACGTAATTATTAGGGGTGGGACATCAGGCAAAATACCGGTTATCAGTTTTACCGGTTACTGGTATGCAAAATACCGGGTTACCGGATTAAAACCGGATTACCAGTGCCGGATTTATTGCATTGATTTCAATGGGGAACTGTCCCCATTGAAATCAATGGAAAATAAATAAATACCTCCCCCCTCCCTCTCCCAGGCTGTGTGGGTGGAAGGGGGGCACCCCCCACCCGCCTTGCCCAGCCTGGATTTTTTAAAATTTTTTTTTTTTACCC
>QEPC01013985.1:990314-1038884 GCA_003113815.1 Sphenodon punctatus
CCACCTGTTCTCTACCTTTTGACTCCCTTCTCAAGCCCCCCTATCTTCCTCTTCCCTTTCTGCTCAGGATCTTGCTTCCTCCTTCACCTCCAAGATAGACAAGATCCGCCTCGACATTGCTTCCCACTCCTCTCCTCTTCCTACTCCCTCCCCTCTCCCCCTCCTTCTCTCCTGTTCGCCTTCCCTCCCACCTTCCTTGAGGAAAAATCCTCCCTGCTGTTCTCTTTCAACCCTTCCACTTGCCCCCTTGACCCCATCCCCTCCCACCTCCTGACCTCCATTGTTCCTAGTGTTGCCCCTTCCCTCCTGCACATCATCAACCTCCCCCTCTCTACTGGCTCCTTCCCATCCACCTTCAAGCATGCCACTGGCTCTTCTTTTCTCAAAAGGTCCACTCTTGACCCCCTCTGACCTGTCTCACTCCTTCCTTTTGCTTCCAAGCTTCTTGAACATGTTGTCTACTCCCACTGCCTTGACTTCCTCCCTTGACCCCCTCCAATCTGGCTTTCACCATGTTCACTCTACTGAAACTGCTCTTGCTAAGATCACCAGTGATCTTCTTGTGGCTAAATCTAACAGCCTCGATTCCATTCTTGTCCTCCTTGACCTCTCTGCTGCCTTCGATACTGTTGACCACTCACTCTTGCTGGATTCACTTCACTCCCTTGGCTTCTGTGGCTCTGTCCTCACCTGGTTCTCCTCCTACCTCTCTGACTACTCCTTCAATGTGTCTCTTGCCAGCTCCACCTCCTCCTCCCTCCACTCTCGGTTGGTGTTCTCCAAGGCTCTGTCCTTGGCCCTCTCCTCTTCTCTTGCCTGTCCCTAGGCAAACTCATTACCTCCCATGGCTTCCAATATCACCTCTACACTGATGACACTCAACTCTATCTCTCTACTCTCCCTCTTTCTCCATCTATTCAAGCTCACCTCACCAGCTGTCTCTGACATTTCTACCTGGATGTCTCAACATCAACTCAAACTCAACATGGCTAAAACTGAACTCCTTAACTTCCCCCCTCATCCTTCCTCTCCCTCTTCCCTGTCGATCCTCATCAATGGGGTCATCATCTTTCCCGTCCCCCAAGCCCGTAGCTTAGGCTTCATCGTTGACTCACCCCTTTCTTTTAAACTCTACATTGACTCTGTTGCCAAATCCTGACGCTTCTCCCTCCATAACATTGCTAAGATTTGCCCTTTTCTCTCTGTCTCCTCTGCCAAAACCCTTGTTCATGCCCTGGTCATCTCTCACCTTGATTACTATAACCTCTTTCTCACTGGCCTCCCCCATTCTCCCCTTTCTCCCCTTATCTCCATCCAAATCTCTGCTGCCAGGGTCATCCACCTCACCCATTGCTTTGACCATGTGCAGCCCCTTCCTCTCCTCTCTTCATTGGCTCCCCCTTCCTGAACAAATCCTGCACAAGCTCCTGGTCTTCACCTATAAAGTTCTTCACAACCTTGCTCCCCCCTACCTCTCTGCACAATTTCCCTCCGTACTCCAGTCCGTGAACTCTGCTCCTCCTCTGTCCCCTCTCTCGTCCTCCCACGCCTCCCCTGGTCCCCTAACCACCTTCGTCCCTTCTTCCTCGCCGCCCCCCATGCCTGGAACTCCCTCCCTGCCCACATCTGCTGTGCACCCTCCCTTCATACCTTCAAATCCTCCTCAAGACCCACCTCTTCCACTCCGCCCTTCCTGACTCCTTGCTTCCCTCACCTAACTCCTGCTGATACCCACCATCCAGTACAATCTGTTACCTAAAGTCTGTGTACTCATATCCTCACCACATAGACCAACTAGCCATCATTCTTGATGTAACCAAGACAAGCGCATGCATCTGGTACTTCGCATCCTCATGAATGTTACACTCCTTGTCTCTCCCTCTGTTCCCCTTCCTTTGTCTCCCCACTCCCACCCCAGTCTCTCAGATTCTAAGCCTTAGGGCAGGGACCATGTCTATTTAATTACTTTGTAAAGTGCCAGGTACATTGCTTGTGCTATATAAATGTTTGCTAATAATAATAATAAATAATAATAATCATGTACACCCTAAGTTTGACCACCCCTGCACCACCCCTGCACTAAATAAATAAATACAGAATAAATACAAATACTTAGATTCTGCACCCTCCTGCACATTGGCAACTCAGGGCAGCAAACAACATAGCACATAATCACAATATAATATAAAATCCATACTAAAAATATTTTAAATACTAAAAATACTAATGGCAGAAAAGCTAAAAGGCAGAAAAAAAAACCTCCCCAAAGTCCCGGCAGAACAACCAGATCTTACAATATGTTCAGAAAGAGGGGAGGTCCGGGGATGAATGGGCCTCCATTGGGAGGGAGTTCCACAGCCTAGGTTTGGTCACCAAGAACACCCTCTCTGCCATCACCACCTGTGATACCCGGGGGACTTTGAGTCGGGTGTCCCTGGCCGACTACAGGGGCTGCGAAATGACCCGGGGCCTGAGTTGTTCTCGCAGATAAGCAGAACCCAAGCTGTTTAGGGCTTTATAGGTCATCACCAACACCTTGAATTGGGCCTGGAAGATAATAGGCAGCCAGTGCAGAGAACAGAGCACAGGCATAATATGCTTGCGGCAGCCCATCCCAGTTCGGAGATGGGCCGCCGCATTCTGCACCAGCTGCAGCCTCCAGACCATCCTCAGGGGTAGCCCCACATAGAGTGTGTTAAAGTAGTCCAGTCAAGAGGTAACAAAAGCATGGATGATGGTGGACAGATCCGAGTCTGAGACATACAGCTGCAGCCATCACACCAGATGTAATTGGTGAAGTGCTCCCCTCGCTACAGCCTCCACCTGACAATCCAGGCAGAGCTGTGGGTCAAGGAGCACCCCCAGACTATGCACCTGAGTGGCCAAAGAGAGGCAGACCCCGCCAATGATGGGAGCCACCCCAGCCCCTCAGCACTACTCACCAACGTGACCTCCATCTCGTCGGGATTCAGCCTCAGATGGCTCACCCTCATCCAATCCCCTACAGCTGCCAAGTACTGGGTAAGCACCGAGACTGCCAGACCTGGGTCTCCAGAAAAGGAGAGGTAAAGTTGTTTATCATTGGCGTACTGATGACATTGCACGCCAAACCCTCTCATGACATCACCCAAAGGCTGCATATACACATTGAACAGAAGAGGCAATAGAATAGAACCTTACGGGATTCCACACATGAGGTCCCGGGGAGATGACGTACATTCCCCGAGAACCACCCACTGAGTTCTCCCGGCCAGGAATGAGCGGAACCATTCAAGAACAATCCCACTCACCCTGTCCCGGTCCCGCAGTCTTGTCATCAGCATCTCGTGATCAACAGTATCAAACACCAACAGGTCCAATAAGATCAAAGTAGATGATCTGCCCTGATCCAATTCATGGCGTAGGTCATCAACCAAGACCACAAGTGCAGGCTCCGTGCCAAACCCAGGATGAAAGCCAGACTGCGAGGGATCAAGAAAACTGACCTGGTCTAGATACCCCTGTAACTGTTGGGCCACTACCCATTCAATAACCTCCCCTAAGGGAAGGTTAGAGACTGGCCGATAGCTGGCCAAGGTGTCAACATCAAAAGATGACTTCTTGAGCAGAGGTTGCACCACCGCCTCTTTGAGGTGGCTCAGCCTCTGCCCTCCCTAAGGGAGGCATTGACCACCCCCACCAGCAATGGCTCTAACTTCTCCCGGCTGGCCTTCACCAGCCAGGACGGCAATGGATCTAATTCACAACAGGTGGCCTGAACTGTCCCAAGGATCTCTGCTGCATCAGCAGGCAACACCCACTGAAATTGATCCCAGAAAAACAGACATGGCAGGGCTTCCCCTACCTTTGGTTCACCCACTGTTGCAAATGCAGCATCAAAGTCATGATGAATCTGAGTGATTTTATCTGCAAAAGAGTCAGCAAACATGTCACAGCAGGCACTGGAAGATTCCAGTTCCAGATGGAGAGAGGCCAGACTGACCAGCCTCTGCACCACCCAGAAAAGCTCAGCTGGACATGATTTTGCAGATGCAATGAGGGAAGCAAAGAACTCTTTCTTTGCTGCCCACACCGCAACAGCATATGCTCTTAAACTAGCTTTATGCTGCAATAAGACAGCTTCAGTATGAGTCCGGCACCAATGTCGCTCCAACTGCCGCCCATCCTGCTTCATCGGATGCAGGTCCTCCATGAACCACGGTGACCTCTGCCATTGGCATTCTGGGAGTGGACACCTGGGAGCCAGTTAATGGCCTCAGTCAGCTGATTGTTCCCAAAAGCAATGAGGTCATTGAGTGAACGACTAGCACAATTTGGAGGCAATTCCCCATGAGATTCTGGAACCTTTCTGGTTCCATAAGACTCTGGGGGCGCACCCAAAAATTGGTCCTACACCTTTCCAGGGGCAGACATGTGCCAGGAGACTGGTCTGGAGGAGGTAATGATCCATCCATGACAGGGGGAAAGTTACTACATCCCCCACCACCGGATCCCTCGTCTCAAGGCCTGTGCAGAACATCAGGTCAAGGGTATGTCCCCCCTCATGCGTTGGGTCACTAACCCTCTGAGAGAGTCCCATGGTTGTCATGGCATCCATGAACTCATGCTCTGCTCCCCCAAGGTTGGCATCAGCGTAGATGCTGAAGTCCCCCAGGACCAAGGTCCTCAGGGACCACAAGACCACCTCCGACACCAATTCTGCTAGTACGTGTAGGGATGCTGCCATACAGGTAGGTGCACAGTATATTAGCAGCAGCCCTAAGCTGTTTCTGGCCAAATCGATCGCAAGGTGGACCCCCTCCATGCCCAAGATAGTCTGCACAGGATATCGCATCACAGACAAAGTGTCCTTAAAAACAACAGCTACACCGCTTCCTCAGTCCTCCAATCTGGGCTAGTGCTGTACAGAGTACCCAGCTGGAACAAAGTCAGCCAATATTGGCCCTGACTCATTGTCCAGCCAGGTGTCTGTAATACACACGAGGTTGGCTGATTGATCCAAGATCAACTCTCAAATTGTCGTTGATTTATTACCGACCAACCTCGCATTTAACAGCAACAAATCCAGATCAGAAGCTCCCCTTATCTCGATCCCTGCATTGTCTGCCTGGGGACCTATGCAAGGGACCAGAATTAAATACCTGTCCCTTCTCACTGTTGTTCTCTGTCTCCCAAAAGGACCATAATTAAATTACCCCAGCCCATCATAACCCCAATGGCTGCAAACCCCACCCCTCTGGCCCCTTCCCACCTCCCTCCCCCCAGTGGCTGTCCCAGGGCTACTGATTTATAAAACATATGGTAACATCTCATGGACACTGAAATTTTACAAATGCCTTATTCCTTCCTACTCAGACTGCAATCCCACAAACCACTTAACTCCAGAGGAGTCCACTTACTCCAAGTCCTCTGAAACAAGTGGTTTGTGGATTGCAACTATTAATGTCACTACTAGCTAGTAGCAAATCAGTATGTTTCTCTGTCACCCTTCACAATAGTCGATTATGCCTAAATTTACTTCAGTGTGTCAAAAGCTAATCAAAATAAATACCTTTGAACTGGATTTAAAAAGCAGACTAGAGTCAGCTTTTTGAATTTTGAATGAAAGCTAATTCTGTAGCTGTAGAGAATAATTATTAAAGGCTCTAGTCTTTTGGTTTTTGTTGAGCTCAATTGCTTTGGGTCTGATATTTGAAGCCATACTGTAGCATATAATCAGCAGATGCAGAACTAAGTGAGCAGCTAGGAACATATGGTGAGATAAAATCCAAACGCTATCCTACATAGGTATCATTAAAGGTTTTACAAGTGAGGGGGAAAAATAACCCCTTAACTTCAGCATGGACTTTTAAGGAAAGCCAGCATAGTGAGTACAGACAGACTAGAGGTAATAAGAGTCTTGTATCTAGAATCACTAAAATATATGCAGCTGTATTTTGTCGTAATTGAAAGGTATGGAGGGTGAATTCTGAAAAACTTTTAAAAGAGGAAGTATGCTAATAGAGTGTTGATATTTCAAACACATTGACTAACATTTTCAGCTGTTTCTTGCAGTAGCAGTATGAAGAGCAATCTTTCAGATGGCGGAGTTCCAGAAGAGAGCTGCTATTTGGCCATCAGGGATTTAATTTTTTTAGCACAACATGCCATTCTGACATCTCCCTTTTGAAAATTACTATAGTGTAGCTCATTTCACAAAGGAATTATTTTTTTGAGGGAGTAACACCCTTTGACCTCTTTTCTGATGGGAATTGACAAGATGTATTTGTTTATAAGAATTTAAAACCATAGGTCGTATGGATCTTGCCAATCCTTAAGGAATTATTCTTTTAGAAAGAAAATTTGATATATATATAAAATTTGATATAACTATAACTATATAAAATTTTCTTTCTAAAAGCATAATTCCTTAAGGATTGGCAAGATCCATACGACCCATGGTTTTAAATTCTTATAAACAAATACATCTTGGAGCAAGTGCTCAGATAGCCAAGTATAAGAAGCAACTTGATTAATGAGATTTCAGACTGGAAATATCATGCAGCCAGATTGTCATGGGGCTTGTGGCAGTGATGATGTTCTTTAAGGATCAGGTAGTCAGCATCAGTCTGAGAAGTATTGCACAGCCTCATGTGCAAATCCTCACTTGGAGTTACTCCATGCTGGCATTGCATGCCCAGAAATGGACAGTGCCATTGTTTCACAATCCCACAGTGTGTTAGCACCGGTCACTGTGACAACATTGGGTGTTTTCATACGTCACAGCAGCAAGCTGCTGCCATTGTCTTACGTGGTTGGGAGACGGGCCACCACTTCCAGTCCCCAAACTAAGGGTGATTTCAGACGTTACGGGGCCCTTTGGCCCCGTACCGAAATCACCGGCTTCATTCCCCCCCGGGGTCGCCCCGTCACGCCATATCAGACGTGCCGGGGGGATCCCGGCGGGGAACCCAGGAAGGGGTGGGGCCGCGTGGTGCAACGTGCAGCCGCACGGCCCCGCCCCCTCCACGCACCCCGCCGCCCGCCCTCCGAGGAGACGGGCGGGCCACGGTGACCACAGGTGGGTATTCACCGTGGTTCACCGTGATCTCGTAACGTCTGAAGACACCCTAAGATGATGGGGGCTCGGTCATCAGGGAGATGCACAGATGTGCCCCTGCTCTGCCCCTGCACTGCACCCAGTGTCCCCCCCGCCCCCCAGCGGGCAGCCATGGGAGCCAGTAATGGTCGCCGTGGTGCCTGGAACCAGTGGGGACTCCAGACTAGGTCCAGTAAAGCAGGCTTTCAAACATATGGTAAAACGGGTCACCATCACATCTGAAAACATCCATTCTTTCTTTCCAATGATGTTGCTAGGCGGAAAAGCAGTGGAGGGAAGATAGGGTGGAGGAGTCATGACAGGAAGAGACAGCCAGCATGGTTTTAATACCCATGCTAAGGCAGACTCCACAAAAAAGTTAACTACCATGGTGGCTCCATAGTTAATTGCCAAAAGAATAGGAGGTGAGCCCTAAGTGTCTGTGTGGCAGCTATTAGCATAATCACACTCAAGTAGCATTTTGGATGTTATGCTATTTGGACTTGCCCCTTCAGAATTATTTGAATTAATGCTGTTGACATGGGCCCCCTCCCCCCCCCAAGCTGTGTAACCTGATCATGGCCAGATATTAGGGGTGACAAAATGGCCCTAGCTGTCATCTAACTGGAGAGAGAGAGAGAACAGAACAAAAGATAAGGGACTTATACTCAGTGTCATGGAGGCTTTTATAGGATCTCAAACATACATGTAATTGGAGTCAAAGGGTGTCTTTAGATGGATGTGGGGGTGCTCACCCATAGACCTGCTCTGGGGGTGCACCCCCATGTCTGCCCGATTGCAACCCTGCCTGCATTCATTTTAAATAGACCTGGTGCTGCCGTGGCCCACAGCCCACCCATGCAGTGCCCCTCCCCCACACCATAGGCTGCCACCTGCAGTTCTGTGGTGTTGCTGTTGGAATTTTAGTAATGGTAAAAAAAACCCAAAAAAACCAAAAGCAGCTTGAATTGTTGGTAGCAACAGCTTAGTAGTAATCAACACCTTGGAGATTGTTTCTGGATTAAAATAAAGTACTTTATTGAGAAGTACATTGTGATAGGAAAGGCCTATCCCTAGTCTTACTAGCTAGCTGCCACCAGCATGGTGGCCGGACATGTTGAAGGTCAGAGAGAGAATTTAGGAATGGCGAAAGGTCAGGAAGAAGGAGGAAGTCCAGTGGAGCTTCCTGGGCACATCCCACCTGGGAGGGGGCTTAGAAGCAGAGATCAGGAAAGGTTAAAGTGACACTCACACTAACTCACTATCTCTACTCCCAAATGCCCCTAGTGGTCCTTAGGGTTTGTTGGTGCAAAAGGTGATGTCATCTGGAGCTGTTTTTCCAACAGTTGCCTGGGGCAATCTCTGGCCAGGAGTAGAGCTGCAGCAGTCATCCACCAAGTAGATGGGTAGAGTATATGAGTAGAGCAGAGAGAGTTAGTGTGGTGTAGTGGTTAAGAGTGAAGTATTTGGATCAGGAGGTAATGAGGAGGCCCCCCGTTCAAGCCTTATCTTACCCATGAACTCATTGGGTGACCATGGATCAGTCACAGATCTCTCTGCCTAACCTCCTTCATAGGGTTGTTGTGAGGAGTTAATTAGTTACTTTATGTTGCAGTTAATAAGTTAAATAATTGTAAGTTGCCCTGAGCCTAAGGGATAACAAATCTAAATATATAAAATAAATAGATGGACCACAGTTTTGCCCAAGTTTGGGCAGCCTGCTTTGCTTGCGGTGCTGTGGGATGTTCCAGAGCATCACAAGCAAGGCTAGAGCATCACAAGCAAGGCTATGCCTGCTCTACTTGCACATCTGGCGGGTCACCTTTAAATGGACAGAGGCGGAGCAGAGCCATGGGTGCGATTCATGTAAAAGCACTGAAGGACACATCATACCTGCTGTTCCGCAGACAGATAAACCACAAGATAGCATTGACATGGCAGAACTGGATGGTGGACCACAGCTGAAAAGTAAACATGTGGTGGGCTTTTGTTTCTAAATGCTGCAGTCTTTACTGATTCCCCTTTATAGTCTTGGTGAGGGAAAACATAAATTGACAGGGATTGAATAACCTTTGACCTGTGATGGGTGACACTCTTGGAAATATATAGTCCAAGCTTCTGTAAGAAACATTCAGGTATTAGGTTAGTCGTTTTTTTTTCTTTTCATTTTTTTTTTTGCTCATGTAACCACATTTTAAGACTTAAATATAATCTTCCCCAGAACCCTGGACAGCAACAAAGACATGCAAAACTTAAACGTATCATATATCAGTTGGGATCACGATCTGACCTGCAGCTGGCATAACTCAACTGGGAGTCCCAATCCCTAGTCTGGGAAACTCTGCAGTAGATCCTTGATTTTTTCATTGGAAACATAAATATGCTCCATCAGATTCTGTTCCAAGTGAAGAGATGATCATACAGTTTTAGGTGACAATCACATAAAGTTATTCTAGTGTGTATGACTGCTTGCTGATGCTACAGAAGGGGTCGGGGGGAGGAACTTTTGTAAGTAAAACTAATGAGAGGATGATCATGTGAGTCCCTGGTCATAGGCACAGCTGTTGTAGTGTTCTTTTTCCTTTCTTCCATTAAAATCAGTAACGCGACACCTGCATTGCATTACTGATTTTGGAGAAAGGAAAAATAAAGCTACAACTGTCGTGCCCACAAGCAGGGACTCATGTGATCACCCTCTCGTTAGTTTTGCTTACAGATATTCTTCCTTCCATTCCTGTAACTTCAGCAAGCAGCCTATTTGATGGAATGATGACAGGGCAGCGTCTTTATTATGCATTGATTATTATTGGGTATTAGTGTATTAATTAAAGCCCCTTCTCATGAATATAGGTGCAGTTACATTCTCTGTTTTTAAAAGAACACATTATAGAATGAAAAGTAACTTTGGGGTGGAGGGGAGGAATAACCCTAGATGTAATAATGTGCCCCTAGTTCCTTGTAACAAGACCAATTACACTGTTCTTTGTCATATAGACACTCCCAGCCACCAGGTTCCTTCACCACAGTACAGGTTTATTTATGATACTTCCTTGAAGACTGTACAGGGCTGCCTCTGCCCACCAACAGTACAATCCAAACTTTACAAAAGATAAGTTCCCTATATTATTTCTTATATTATTATTATTATTATTATTATTATTATTTTATTATTAACAGGATTTGTATCCAGCTCTTCCCGCCACAGGCAGCCCAGAGGGGCTAACAACAATATATACTGATGAGCAAAGTTAAACAGTAGATTGGTTGAATGATTGGTATGTACTGTTTTATGTTACGCTCTATAGATTATAGACTATAGACCATAGATATTTGAATCATTTTAGTGTATTTGATGACAAATTTAAGAAATCAAGATACTGAATTTATTTTAATAAATTGATAATATTATTGATATTTGGTAAATTTTACAGTTGTAATATACTTTTATGTTTATAATATAGTTTGTTGTGTGATTACAGAATATCTATTATGCGATAGCATGTGGCTAAGCTATAAATATTGAAATGACAATATATAAAAATATAAAACAATTTTAAACATTATAAAACATAGTCCTAAAAAGTAAAAACAGTAAAAACACCCCCTCCCCAACCCTACCCCTCTCTCTCGCTAAATGCCTGACGGAACAGCCAGGTTTTGTAGTTCTTGTGGAAGACCAGAAGGTCCGGGGCCAGATGTGCCCCCACTGGGAGCGAATTCCAGAGGTGCTGTGCGGCCACTGAGAATGCCCTATTCTGTGTGGCCCACCAGGAAACCTGGGGGACCACCAGCAAGGTGCCCCCAGATTACTGCAGGGGCCGATCCAGAACCTGGGGAGTGAGACGGTCTCACAAAAATGCAGGGCCCAGGCCGTGTAGGGCTTTATAGCACTTTGAATCGGGCCCGGAAGACTATTGGCAGCCAGTGCAGAGATCGGCGCACTGGTGTAATGTGCTCCCAACTGTCAGAATTCAGTCGCAGTCGGTTAGCCCTCATCCAGTCCCCCACAGCTGCCAAACCCTGGGTAAGTACCGAGACAGCTAGGCCTGGGTCGGTCGAAAATGAGATATAAAGTTGGGTGTCATCCGCATACTGATGACACCTCACCGAACTCTCTGATTACCTCACCAAGTGGCTGCATATACACGTTGAACAGGAGAGGGGAAAGAACCGAACCCTGAGGGACCCCACACAGAAGGTCTCAGTAAGATGAAAAAGAATCACAGAGTACCACCCGCTGAGTTCTTCTGGTCAGGAATGAGCGGAACCATTCAAGAACGATTCCACCCACCCCCGCACTGTCCTGCAGGCACATCACCAACAGGTCAATGGTATCAAATGCTGCCGACAGATCTAAAAGGATCAATAGGGTTGATCGACCCTTATTCTTTTCTCGGCAAAGCTCATCCACCAAGGCCACAAGTGTTGTCTCAGTACCATGCCCCGGACAAAAGCCACACTGTGAAGGATCAAGATAACCGACACAGTCAAGATGCCCCTTCACATTTTTATGCCGCCCCCTCCTGCTTATGCATCTCAGGGCGGCTAACAACATCATAAAAAAACATAAAATCACAAAATATAAAACATTAAAGCAGCCCAAGCAGAAAAAAACCTAACCCCCCCCATCACCCATCTCCCTCATCAAAGGCCCAGTGGAACAGCCAGGAGTTACACTGTCTACAGAAAGAGGGGAAGTCTAAGGCCAGGCAGACCTCCAATGGGAGGGAGTTCCATAGCCACGGTGCAGCCACCAAGAACGCCCTCCTCATAGTAGATACCCAGGGGACCTCAAGGAGGGTGCCTCTGGCCAACTGCAGAGGCCAATCCAGGACCCGCGGGGTGAGGTGGTCCTGCAGATAAGTGGGGCCCAGGCCATTCAGAGCTTTAAAGGTCAGAACCAACAACTTGAATTGAGTCTCGAAGACTAATGGCAGCCAGTGCAAGGAATGGAGCACTGGAGTAATGTACTCACAATGACTCACCCCCCATGGGAGACGAGCTGCCGCATTCTGCACCAGCTGCATTCTCCGGACCATCACCAGGGGTAGCCCATGTAGACCGCATTACAGTAGTCTAGTCTCAAGGTAATAAAAGCATGGATGATCGTGGCAAGGTTCATGTTCGAGACATACAGCTTACGCCATTGCACTAGATGTAATTGGCGAAATGTGCCCTTTGCCATAGCTGCCACTTGGACATCCAGGCAGAGCCATGGGTCTAGGAGCACCCACAGACTATGGACATGAGATACCAGGGGAGGACAGACCCCATCAATGATGGGGACCATCACTCCCAACTTTTCCCACAACCATCACCTCCATCTTGTCAGGATTCAATTTCAGGTGGCTCACCCTCTTCCAGTCCCCCACAGCTGACAAACACCGGGTGAGCACCAAGACTGCTGGGCCTGGGTCTGATGAAAAAGAAAGGTACAGTTGGGTGTCATCAGCATATTGATGACACCTTACACCAAACCCTCTGACGGCCTCCCCCAAAGGCTGCATATACACGTTGAACAAGAGAGGGGATAAGATGGAACCTTGTGGGACTCCACACATGAGGCTCTGGGGACAAGATGAACAAACACCCAGCACCACACATTGAGTTCTCCCAGTCAGGAAGGAGCAGTACCATTCAAGGACAGTCCTGCCCACTCCGGCTCGGTCCCACAACCGAGTCACCAACAACTCATGATCAATAAAGTATTGAATGCAACTGAAAGATCTAATAGGATCAACAGGGCCAGTGTCTCCCAGCTGGTCTTAAGCAGCCAGGATGGGTATGGATCCAGTTCACAATAAGTGGCTTGGACAGTCACCAGAACATCCTCCTCATCAGAGGATGACACAAACTGAAATTGATCCCATAAAACAGGACAAAATGGGGCTTCAATTGATTCTGGTTCACCTACTGTTAAAAGTGCAGTGTCGAAACCACGGTGGATTTAAACGATTTTATCCGCAAAAAGTCCACAAATACATCGCAGTGAGCATTAAATAACTCTGGATCCAGGTAGAGGGAGGCCAGACTGACCAATCCCCTCACCACTCAGAAAAGCTCAGCTGGACATGACTTAATGGAAGCAATGAGGGCAGCAAAGAAAGTCATCTTTGTTGCCTGCGCCTCTACAGCATAGATACGTAAACAGACTTTATATTGCAATTGGTTAATTTCAGTACAGGAACGACACCACCGTACCTCTAAGCTGCCCTTCTCACTTCATCCACCGCAGATTCTTCATGTACCATGGGGACCTGCATTGTCGGTGATTTGGGAGTGGATGCTTGGGAGTCATATGGTTGTTGGTCTCTGTCAGCACAGAGTTCCAAAAGGCCATGAGGTCATCGAGTGAATGGCCATCAAGATCAGAGGTAACAGCCCCCAGGGCATTCTGGAACATCTCTGGTTTCATAAGTCTTCAGGGGTGAACCAACCAAACTGACTCCGCACCACTCTGGATACGTGCGCCAAGATACTGGCCTGGAGGAGATAATGATCCATCCATGACATGGGCACTACTGAAACCTCCCCTACTAACGGATCCCCTGCCTCAAGGCCTGTGCAAAATATCATGTCTAGGGTATGTCCCCCAAAATGGGTAGGGCTGACGACTAACTGAGACAGGCCTATAGTAGTCATGGCGGCCATGAAATCACCCTCTGCCCCTCCAAGACTGGTGTTGGTGTGGATATTGAAGTCCTCCAGGACCACCGACCACATTTGCAAAGGCGATTGACCAAGCTGCGAAATCCAGCTCGATCAATTGCCTTTTCAATTGTGCACAACAGCTGTAATCAGGCGCTTCTCAGTATTCTGACCTGATCAAAAATGCACCTGATTTGCATGTGCATCCCCTTTCCCGATCTTCTAACAACCCTTTTCTGCAAGTGTGAAAGTGCCCTCTGTCTGGGGTGAGACTGAGAAGCAGGAGGCAAGGACTAGGGAAAGCTCTGTCTAAAGGGAACCTGCCAGGGCAAGAGGCAGAGGAGGAGAAAGCTCTGCCTATGAGGGGTTGAGTGAGTCCATAGCCAGAAAGGCTACCCCTGATAGAAGAGGCACCTGGATCAGAGGGTTGTGCCTGGCAAAAGGCCTATCGAGAGCAACAAAGAGGCTAGTGGAGCCAAGAAGCATGGAGGGCTGCTAACTGCAGTGGACCCGGCTCAGAGGGTTGGTGCCCAACCAAGGGTTCCAAGGACAGCGAGTACTGTGTATAATGGGGAATAAAAAGAGTAGGACAGAGAGATCTGGTGTGGTGTGACTCTTTGGGCAGCATCCTGACAGTATTCTTCCAGGTACCTCTCTACCCTGTTACACATACCCTTGCAGCCAAGACTTCATTCATATTGAAGATCAGACAATGTTTTAACACTGTTTCATGTAATCAACATAACCTTCATTACTGTTTCTTCGGGGATTGTGAAGTTCCAAAATCAGCAAAAGTTGGAAGAACAAAGTGGTGAATTTTCTAAACAGAAACATTATTTGGAAGGAATAATGATTAAGTGGGAGAGAAATGGTGGTATTCTTAACAAAACAATTTGCAGAAACACTTGGCAAATGGAAATGCCAGCAGGCAATTTGTTTTGTTTTGAAGCGCATAAGGTTTATATAAGTAATGTTTGATTTTTATCATGAAATAATTACTTACATTTAACTTTATAAATCTCACAACCTTTCTATTAAGATCTTATTATTAACATCTCTTGATGAAAAGATCCAGTGTTCTCATTACAAAACAAATAAATAAATGAAGGGAATAAAGAGGTTTCAGCTTTTCTGAGTGCAGATTATTGGCTCTCATTTATACTACACACACAGATCAAGCAAAATAATATCAACAAAACCAGCTTTTTAATGCAAATTGGGTTTTAGATAGTGTTCTGGATTTTAGTGAACAAATCTAATGAATTCATCACTGATAAGGGGGCAAAAAAACCCCATAGATTTTAATAATGACCATGTGGCATTTTTAAGGAACAATAAGGGTTTCAGATAGAAAACATCAGTTAGATTGTATAGGAACAGATTTTCAAAAGCACAAATAGCAATTCCAAGCCAAACTTCCACTGAATGTCAGTGTGAGATTGGTGCCCAATGCTTTTGTCTATCTTTGCCAGAGTATCTGAACCTTATGGCCCTGTTGCATTTCCAGGCCACAACACGTGCCACTTATCATTACAGGTCTCTGCTTGTTGGCCTGCCTATGGGGATGGATTGACTTTTCACAGAAATGTATGCCATGCCCCTTGCAAACCCGATTGAATGCTCTTCAGTATAAAATGGGAGGAACAATTTTCAAGGCTTCTACTTTGGCATCCTTGGGTGTTAGACCTCTCAGGGAAGGGGAGGGCCTCCCCCCAGCTAGGGAAGGAGGGGCGGGGGCTGAGAGTGACATGTGGCTGCTCGGCCACGTTACTGATGTCACCCCCTCACACACACCATGACCGACAGCCATGGGTGACTGCTACAGGCAGCCATGGCTCACCGCCACGGCAACCCCCTATGCTGGGATGAACCGGGGCTGGAAACACATTCCTGCTTGGCTCGCCTGCTGTGTTCTGGCTGGGCAACAGCCAGGCATAGACTGTGGGCCTGGCTCATACTGGGCCCACATTTCCTGTCTGACTCCTACCTGGTCGGGGTAGGAACTGGGCCCACATCTGGCAGGCCATAAACAGACGGCCCGCCTTGATGCTGGCCCAGCTGGGCCAAACCAGGCCTAACTGGGCCAGCATCACATATGTTTTTACTCTGTGCCAGCCCTGGTTCTCGCTTGTTGGTTCTGCCTCAGTGCTTATTCTAACCTACCTGCCTTAGCCTGCACCAGATAGTTCTCCCCCTCAGCCAGGCCATGCTCTGATCCTTGTTTTCAGCCCTTGGCCATCCCATTGTCCCAGAGGTGTGTCTCTGAAACACGGCACAGAACTCTCAACCCAGAGAGAAAAGGCTTAGAGTATTAAACCACCTTTTTGCTTGCACAAAATAGGCAACTGAAACCTGGTATAAAGGGAGTGGTGTGTGTTAAAAAAAATTTTCTCACAATAATATGAATGCCCTGACCATATGCCTCTCAATCCCCAGGCTGTGAAATGAGGGGTAGCGATACTCAGAACAACAGATCATGTGGGCCATAATCAGCATAAAATTGCATGTGTTGATTTATGAAAACTTAAAATAGCTATTTGCCTATCTCAAGACTTACACAACCATATAATATCATTTCTTATAAGCCAGATTTGAACTCTTGTCCTGCCAGTCTTTATTTTAACATCACGTTCATTACTGCTTGGCAGACAACCCCAGTCCAATTGAGCTCTATTATTCATACAGCCCTTTCTGTGAAAGGTAAAGCTTTCCTTAAACAGTGGACACTTCTTCTGTGTGAATTCTCTGATAGATTAAATAACCCAGTGAATTCTCTGATAGATGAATAACTCAATGTTACGCAACACATGTTTGCTGAATTCTGAGGCCGGGCTAAATTTTTGTTATTACTTTTTAAAAAGCAAATTAACATATGAAGGAAATTATAACTTTATCTTATTAAAAGGGGAGGAGTTGAATAATTGACCTATTTCCCACTTCTGTTACCAGAGTTACAAAAGGAAGTGAGAGTTGCTGCTTTTAATTAAGCCACTAGGGAAGGACTCTGCATGTTGCCTGATAAGCTCAATAGCTGTCTGTAATTATCTCAGCTCAATAGCCATAGTATGGGTTAGTGGCTAAGCCTTGTGGATATTGTGTCAAGAGCCCTAGGTTCTAGTCTACCATGTTCCTTTTTGACTCCTT
Organism: Sphenodon punctatus; assembly: GCA_003113815.1. NCBI lineage: Eukaryota > Metazoa > Chordata > Lepidosauria > Sphenodontia > Sphenodontidae > Sphenodon > Sphenodon punctatus. The sequence goes on from QEPC01013985.1 coordinate 1,007,185, forward strand.
TCAGTTAGCTTCTTTAAACAACAAGCAAACACAGAGGAGTGCCAGCATTTATTTATTTTTGGGGGGGGGGGGAGAGACACAATACAATGTATTATTATTATTATTATTTATTATTTTATTTTCTAAGTCCAGGGTGTTGCTGTAAAAAAAAAGTGAGAAGTAGTCAGGGAAGTAGGATTCAAACTAAGAACTTTAAGGAATATTCACAAAGACTGTGACAGAGTTAATTTCTTATAGCCAATGTGGTATTTTGTTGCAGCTAACTGGGACTATGAGATAGCTGCCAAACTTCCTACTGAATTTGGGGCACTTGGGTGGTATGGGGCAGAGCAATGGCCCATCTAGCCCAGCATCCTGTCTTGACAGTGGTCAGTACAGGATGCATCAGATCATGGACATATACAGGTTGATCCATCCCCTATTGTACGCTTCTAGCTTCCAGTGACTCCAAAATTAGATTACCTTCTTGATTTGAAACAGCTAATTTAGAACACAACATTACATATGTATAGTTGAGATTTTATTTCTAATGTGCATTATTTTGCACTTATCAAAGCTGAATTTTATCTGCATTTTATTGCCCCATCAGCAAGTCTTGTGAGATCCTTCTGTTACTCTGCAGTCTGCTTTGAATTAAACTGTCCTGAAGAATTTTGTATTTGCAAATTTTGTCACCTCACTGATCACCCATCCTCTCCATTTCCAGTTCATTTATGAATATGCTAAACAGTACAATGACAGATGGTTTATTTGGGGGACATCTTTCTCTTTATCTCTGTCCTTTGTGAAAATTATGTACTTATTCCTACCTGTTCATTACTATCTTTTAACCAGTTACTAACCCATGAAATGATCCTGCCTTTTATCCCAGGACACCTTAGTTTTCTTAAGTTTCTTTGGTGAGGGACATTATCAAAGGCTTTTTGAAAATCCACATACACTATATCAATGGGATTGCCCTTTTCTACATGCTTTTTGACACCCACAAAGGGTTTTCAGAGATCTGTGAGCCATAGTCTTCTTTTACAGAAACCATATTAGCTCTCTCAGCATATCATGTTTGTCTATATGACTAATAATTCTGTAATTTCTACTAATTTGGTACTGACATTAGCTTCAGAGGTAACTAGATGAGCTAGTGAGCATCTAGTTGCCTCTGAAGCTTTTTAAAAAAGTAATTAAAAATTGGCATTATATTATTTTCCAGTCTTCTGGTATATCAGCTGATTTTAGAATAGGTTATATAATATAGCTAGTACTTCTATATTATGTAGGTTATATAATATAGCTAGCTCTGCTGCAGAGTAAAAGAGACAAAGGGGCTAGTGGAGCCCGGCAGTGAAGAGGACTGCTAATTGGACTGGACCAGGTCAAAGAGTTGTGCCTGACCAGGGCTCTTGAGGGACTGAGGACCTTGTGTGGACTGGTGTGTTTGAACTGTACCTGAATAAAGACACTGGAAACAAGGAGACTCAGTGGTGTGACTCTGTGGGCAGTATCGTGAACCGCATTCTCCACCAGGCTATTTAAGAGGGTAGAGGGGTACCCAGTTGAATGCTGGCAGGATGGTGACTACAGAGTCACAACAGAGGTGCAGGCACAGCCCACAGCATTGCTAGAGCAACCAAAACTTAGTAGAGGAGGAAGGGAGCAGCACAGGTGGACTGCGGCAGGGAGGAATGCCTGCCCGTTTGTTACGCTCCCTATGTGGGCCCTGAGAAAGGTGGCTGAATGGGACCTCCATCTCCCACTATGGGCTCTGGCGGGCTTCCAGCCTGTGTATTAACACCTATTGTGTCCATCAAAAAATATTGAGATGATTTGCTTTCTGAGAAAGAGCTTCATATTCACCTCAAGCTGGTGACCCAAAAACGGAGGCATCCAAAATCACTAGTCAATTGGAAAATCTTGAACTAAACCCTGGAATGCATTTGCATTCTTTTGGAAACCTCCCATCTCTTGTGGTGGTAACTGATGGGAATGTTAGGGTAGGCAGAACAGAAATGTTTTATCTTCTCTACAGTAGCACTCCCACTCTGGCTAATTGAAGAAGCAATGGTGGTTATACATGACTGGAAGATTTCCCGAAAAATGCTAGTGTAGACAAGGCTTTACTGTATACATTGATTAAGCTAAAAGGTTTCATCAACCACATTCAGTGTATAGAGATTTGTGGTGAATTTTGCCAAACATCTATGATGATTCTATTACTTATATAACATGTATATCAATAATAGTAATTTTGTAGCTCTTTTCATCTTCAGAGAAGTTACAACACATTCATTAGATTTCACAATTTCTGATAGATAACATGGATATGTAAGAATGTTCCATTTTGCATATGGAAAACAGAAGCAAGGAAACTGAGGGACAGATTGTATAAGGCGAGTGCTGCTTTACTCCACAGCTACTCCTATTGAAAACAATGGCCCTGCTTGAGAAGCAAGACACTAACCATCATGAGTCAGTATGGGACAATTTTATCCTAAGTAACTTGCCAAAGGTCACAGAGGTAGCCAGTGACAGAGATGGATGGGAAGAGCGTGGTTAATCTAGATCTTTCGGTTTTAACGTCACCCATCCTGGAAGATAATTGACAGAAACCCTAACCGCAGATACTTTTCCTGTAATCAAATATCAAGGGCCTATGCTATTGCACGGTATGCTATTTATCTAGAACTGTGGCTTCCAAAATTTTGCTTTTGTGACCACATATTGAGACATAAATATAATTATTTAACCTCAGACAACAGATATGCAAAGTATTATCAATTATTAAATATGGCCGTTAATACACAGATGTGGGGTGGCTGGGGGGTGTTTTGGCGCGGCAGGTGTAGGTGGGTGTGTGCCCTTTTACACGGACACCCACCCACCTACATCTACCTCCACCCACGGCGCATCCTTTGTTCTGTTGGAGGGTTCCGTGGGTGTTGGTGGGTGTGTGGCGGGAACATGCACAAACACCTGTCACCTGTGGTGTTTCCACGGGCACACTCCCACCACACACCCATCCCCCCCACCCACTGGCAGCCATATACATGGACTGCCTCCCCCGCTGCACACCCGCCCAAACACCGAGCGATGGGGGGATCTGTCTGTGTAAAAACGGCCTATGTTGTGACCTCACCCACAGATGATGTGAACTCTTTGGGTATCCTGACCTGCAGTATGGGAAACTCTTCTCTAGAAAAAATAACATGATTTTTAACTTATCTTTCTAAACATCTCACACAAACAGCTAACACCTTGTATGGTAGAATTAGAATTCAAATAAACCTGGACAAGCTGGACTGAAAGTAACAAAATGAAATTCAACCAAGATAAATGTAAAATTTGGCATTTAAGGAAGAAAAACAAATGTACAAATATAAAACAAGGGTGTGGCATCAGGGTGTTCCTATATGGTGTTCTCTCTCTCTTACTGATGTCCTTGGGCTCTGGTCTGCACTCCTTTGTGGCTGGTCACTGATATTATCTTGGAGAATTAGCCTATAGCCAGTATTCCCAGGTTCCTCTGTTCTCCTTCTGGGGTAGATGTTCTATGCTGTGCTTCCGGGTCATGCTCTCATAGAGTCCTGGGCAACTGGGATGTTGCACTCAAGATCTCCCTAGACCTCAGTTTCCTCAGCTGGCCATCAAGGTCCTCCCTCTTGGAGTCCTTACTCTGCCCCTGGTTCACAACAGGGACCTTCAGCCTGACCTTGGTGCCTCGAGGGTCCCTAGCCGCCTAGCCTCCCAGACTACTCTGTGTTGCACCACTTTGCAGCTGGCCCCATCTGGTTCCTGGGTTGGCAGGTGTTACTCCCCAGATTACTGTGCCCAGACCCTGCACTCTCTTGTTTTCCTCAGCATGCCAGCCAAGTAGGCCCTCCCTTCTGGACTCTATACTGTGCGTCTGGGTTACACCAAGGACCTGTAGCCCTGTCACTACGGTTCTGAGAGCTCACAGCTCCAACCCCAGGTGCCTCCCAGTTGCCTCCAGTTCTTTTTGCCACAGTTCTCTCTCTCTCTCTCTCTCTCTCTCTCTCTAGGCTCCATTCCTGGGTGACGTAGTTCCCTAGCAGGACTTCCCTCCATCCTCCTGCTACTCAAGGCTCTGGTGGCCAGAATCCTCCCTTCTGTAACCAGCTCAGAGGCAAAGCCCTCCCTGACTCTCACCTCAGACCCTTTGGGGACAACTAATGGAGCCACGCCATGCCACACCCAGCTCAGCTGGCTCCATTAGTTGTTCCTCTGTTATCCCAACCATGAGGGCTAGTGTGGCTGTAGCCCATCAAGGCACCATCCTGTGCTGACACAGCACCTACACTTGCCCTGCTGGTGTTAATTCTGGTTGGTGCTAACTTTCCTTAAAGGGTCAGGCTCCCTTCTAGCCTGTCTTGCTACAGGGGAATACCCACATTAGCAGCAGCACATGTAAAAAGATCTAGGAGTTGTTGTTAATCACCAGCTGAACATGAATCAGTAATGTGATGTGGCTGCAAAAAAGGCTAATGCAATTTTACATTGTCAGCTGAAGTAATAATTCCTCTCTATTCAGCAGTGGTCAGCCTTCTTTTAGAGTATTGTGTCCAGTTTTGCATGCCTCATTTTAAAAAGAACATTGATCTACTGGAGCAGGTTCAGAGGAAGGCAACAAAGATGCTAAAGAGTCAGGAAAGCAAGGCTTTGGAGGAGAGGTTGAAGGAACTGGGTATGTTTTTAGCCAAACGAAGACAAGATTAAGGAGAGACATGATTGCTGTCTTCAGATATTTAAAGGGCTTCGCCTGCCACCAAGAAGCTGGCAAGAAACTGTTCTTCATTGCTACAGAGGACAGGACTAAAAATAATGGGCTCAAATTACAGGAAGGTAGATTTTAGTTAAATACCAGGAAGAACTAAGAGTAAAAGCTGTTTGGTAATAGAACAAGCTATGTAGGGAGACTGTGGGTTCTCCATTGCTGGAGAATTTCAAAAAGAACCTGGGCAGTCATGTTGTAGCTGTAATCATCCTGCATAAAAGCAGGGGGTTGGGCTAAATGACCTCGAGGTCTCTTCCAACACTATGACTCTAACACTTCAAAATGGGCCATAGAAGAATCCATAGTTCTAGTCCAATAAACACACTGGGCATAGTACTTACCGCCAAGAGTAGCCCTTCTGTCTTATGTTGTCTCAGATCCGATACCATATCTTGAAATGGTGTGCTGATCATGACATGTGTTGTTCATGTCAGCACCAACCAAGAATTCATTTTATTTTTCTTACATCTATCATTGCATTTCTTTGTCAGCTACATTTGAACAAGGTTCAAATCCCATTATGGCAATGAACTCACTTGGGTCTTATCTTTCAGCATCAGTTCCCGATATGTAAAATGGAATAAAAAATGACCTAATTCAGGAAGGTGGTTTTTTTTAGGGTGAGCTACATAAAGATTGTAAAACACTTGTAACACTGAAAGTGCTATTCTGTTTTTATCTTTTTAACCAGTTTGTAGAAGGAATGCTCCCTGATTGCAGCCATCAAAGAAAATAATTTCTGATATGAAACTATAATATTTCAAGAGTTTTCTTCTATGCCATAGCCTTTGATCTTTTCATAGATACAGCCTGTAAACACATTGCCTCTTGAGATTCACCTCAAACTTTGCCAAATTGAGAAAACTCCTAGATAAAGCAGCTTCCAGATTGAGATTGGCTAGAATGACTGCTAATGAACTGCCTGCTGTATTATGGCATATCTCCTCTGAAATTGGTACATTGATTCTATTTGAGAACCCAAGCTGCTTGTCAACAATGCTGAAAACTGTTAGACACTCTGGGTATTCTGCCTGCAGCTTCTCAATAATAGAAACAAATGTACCTTACCAAGAAGTGACTACTGGGGGTTTAGAAATCTGTCAGAAACTCTTACCAGCAGTACCTCTGATGTGGACATTATATTCTGCATCAGAAAGTGAAGTTCTCTGACAGTGCAAATGACAATTTCTTCCAGTGTTTGGTAATTACTAGTAAATTCAGAAAGTTATAGAAAGAAGTGAGGAAGAGTGAGGATGCATTCAAAGGCTCTGCAACAAATCACAAACATTGAAGCCTCCCATGTTACAGACTTAAAAGTTATTTCTCAGGTTTTCTTCATGACGTTACCAGAAGCTTGGCATGACATGTTGTTGAGGCATGAAACATCTATTTTCTCTAAAGAAGGAAGAGCTTTTGTTGGATTTGGAAGGCCTAGAGAAAATCAGTGTGAAAGGACCACAGCGTCCTAGTGACTTTTGACAATTTCTTCACCTCATACATGCAAACATTGTGCCCTCAATTCTAAGTCAGAGCAGATTATCAATGAGATGCTAAAAAGTATGCTGATGACATACAGCTCTACCTCTCTTTTTCATCCAGCCCAGGCCCTGCAGTCTTGGTGCTTACCCAATGCTTGGCTGTTGTCAGGGACTGGATGAGGATGAGCAGACTGAAGCTGAACCCAGATAAAACTAAGGTGATGATGGTTAACTGGCCTTGTCACTTGGAGGGGATTAGGATCCTGTTATTGAGGGAGTATGGCCCCCTCTGGTAAATCAGATTCACAGCCTTGGAATACCTTTGGACCCCTTGCTGTGCCTAGACTGTCAGATTGCGGCGATGGCCTAGAGCTCTTTTCACCAACTCCATCTGGTGAGGAAGCTGCGCTTCTCTCACATAGTGACGCTTGGTGTTCATGTGCTTCGACCTTGGCTTTATCCTTTCCATTTTCGTAAGCTGAATGCAGCTTTGATTGTCCTCATACATCTCAGTTGGCTTTGGTTCATCTATTCCAAAGTCCTTTAGTAGTCTGTGTAGCCACACTACCTCTTGACATGCTTGAGTGGCTGAAATAAATTCTGCTTCTGTGGATGAAAGGGCAATTAATGACTGCTTCTGGCTAGTCCAACTGATTGCTCCGCCTCCATACAGAAATACATTTCCACTCACAGATTTGAAGTCAGTCTTGTCTCCGGCCCAGTCCGCATCCATATATCCCATCAATCTGGGGTTCTCGCTTGCTGGTAGTTTTAAGTTTAAATGCATTGTGCCCTTCAGGTACCGTGCTATTCTCTTGACTGCTATCCAGTCCCTTTGGGTTGGTGCACTTACTTTTCTGCTTAGTATTCCTACAGCAGCGGCAATGTCTGGCCTTGTGACGGTGGCTACATACAACATTTTGCCAATTGCAGTTCTGTACTGGTTGTCCTGTGGTAGGGGCTCGTCGTTGCCTTCCTGGCTTAGGAAATTTGTTTCCATAGGTGTCCCCACTTCATTAGCCTCTGTCATGCCTAGGCATTCTAAAATGTCCTTTATCTTTTGTTTTTGATTGAGAAGGAAACTTCCATCTTTTTCTCGTTCTATTTGTATTCCAAGATAGTAAGTGATACCTCCCAAGTCTTTCACCTCTATTTCTTTGTTCAGATTCCTGACGATTTCATCACAATCTCGTTTGTTTTCATGGCATACAATCAGATCATCCACATAAGTTAGAATGTATGTCCTCCTTTTATTTCTGAACCTTGAGTATAGGCAGGGGTCAGCTTCTCCCTGTATGAACCCCTCCTTAAGGAGCAATTGATTCAATTTTTCGTTCCAGGCTTTCGCTGCTTGCTTTAAACCATAGATACTCTTTTGAAGTTTGCACACAAGTTCCTCCTTCCCAGGTTCTTTAAATCCCGGCGGCTGCTGCATGTAGATATCCTCTTTGATATCACCATGTAGGAATGCAGTCTTCACGTCTAAGTGCTGCACTTCCATTTTTCTTGCAGCTGCTATGCTGAGGAGTGTTCTTATTGTGGTGTGCCTTACTACTGGAGCAAAGGTTTCGTCGTAGTCTTCGCCGTATTTTTGGGAATATCCCTTGGCCACTAATCTCACTTTGTGGCGCGTGATTTCCCCTTCTGCATTATGCTTGGTCTTGAAGACCCATTTGCATCCGATGGCCTTTTTGTTTTCAGGTAGCTTTGTGAGTGTCCATGTTTTATTTTCATTAAGAGACTCAATTTCTTCCTTGGCAGCATCTCTCCATTTGCGCGCCTCACTGGTTTGCATTTTTTGAATGTCTTGCCATGTTGAGGGCTCCTGTGGTTCCTCCACTTTTGCCGCATAGGAGAATCTCGCTGCTGGCACTCCTTTGTTGTGTCTTTCAGAACGTCTCACTTCTGGTTCTGGTTCTGCTTCAGCTTCAGTTTCAGTATCAGCATCAGTGTTATCTTCTGGTTCCAGTTCTGGTTCTGCTTCAGTTTCAGCATCAGCATCAGTGTTGGTGTCAGTGCCCCCTTCTGGTTCAGGTTGATTGAACATGGTCAAATCAAATGAAACTTCAGCTTCCTCTTTTATCTGCAGTTCTGCAGTCTTTTTCTGTCTTGATGAACTTGGCCTCATTAGGTCTGGCATTTGATCAGTGCTTCCCTTTTCATTTTCATCAAAATAGACCACACTGCTTATCTTCACATTTCCAGTGTCAGTGTCCATTACTCTGTATCCCTTGCATCCTTGTGCATAGCCAACAAGTATCCCTTCTTCACATCTGGTGTTAAGTTTGGTCCTTTTGGCCTTTGGGATATAAGCATAGGCTTTAGAGCCAAACACTCTAATGTGCCCCACACTGGACTTGTTCCCATGCCATAGTTCATAAGGTGTTGCTTTTGCACCTTTGGTTGGGAGCCTGTTCTGCAGGTATGTGGCAGTCATTACTGCTTCCCCCCAGTATTTGTTTGGCAGATTCGCATCCAAAAGCATACATCTCGCCATCTCTATGAGAGAGCGATTTTTTCTTTCTGCTACTCCATTTTGTTCTGGTGTATGCGGGATGGTTGTCTGGTGTTCAATTCCTTTTTGCTTCAAAAATTCTTTCATCTGTTTTGAAACATATTCACCTCCATTATCTGACCTTAGGATCTGAGGTGATCTTCCAAACTTATTGCTGGCTCTTGCAACATATTCCTTAAATTTCTCCAGCACCTGACTTTTCTCTTTAATCAAGTAAGTGAACGTGAACTTGGAAAAATCATCTATGAAAGTCAATGCATACTGGTTTCCTGCAATTGTTTTTGTCTTCATAGGACCACAGATATCACTATGAATGAGCTGTAGGGGGTGCTGTGTGGCTTCCTCCTTGCTCTGATGAAAGGAGGGCCTAGTTCCCTTTCCTTTTACACAGCAAACACATCTCTCATCTTTAGTTGCACATGAGTTCATTTTAAAATGTTTAACTAGGTCTGGAAGTGCATGCAACACATCTGCATTTCTATGGCCCATCCTTCTGTGCCATTTGCTTTCACAGTTCTTATGTCTGCAATCTTTTGCAGCATTTGCATACTGATCCTGTTGCAAGCAATCTACCTTGAATAGGCCATTTGAATCCAGCATTCCTCGCATAAAAAGCTCCTTTTCCTTTGAAATTCTGCAATATTTCCCTTCAAAATGCACTGCAAAACCTTTCTGTACAGCATACTTGACACTTATAAAATTATGATCCAATTCTGGGACATATAGAGCTTCTTCAATGGTAACTTTCATTTCCTCACCGTTTCCCAGATGACATATGAGTTTAGCCCTGCCTCTTCCTTGACAATAAACTTTCTCTCCATTAGCCAATCTTATAGGAGTTCTATAAGTCCTATCCAGATCAATAAATCTGTCTTTGTCCTTTATAAGATTTTTAGTTGCTCCAGAATCAACAAAGAAATCATGTGAAGCAGTCTCACATTCTATTCCTTCCACATTTTTAAGTTGAGATGCTTTTTCCTCAACCAGGCTGAAAGCCCTATCATGGCTCCCTTTGTTCTTTGCAGAGAAGCTGGGAACTTCTTGCTTGGTGCATTGATATGCGAGATGCATGGTTTCCCCGCAATTGAAGCAACACTTAACTCTTGCAGATCCTTTTGAATTTGCAAAAGGCTTCTTGTTCTCAGCTGCCTTGCAGGCAAGCTGTGAGGAAAAGTTTGGCTGTTCATTAGTTTGAGCCATATTAAATTCCTCAAGTTTCTGAATAACAACATCCAAAGATAGGTTATCCTGCATTTCTATTATCTGACAGACTGTTTGAAAAGTTGTTGGTGGTAAAGAGTTCAGCAGAAATGCCACTATCAATTCATCTGGTAAATTCAGCTTTTGATTTTCCAGTCTCCTGACTAGTTCAAGCAGGCCATTAACATGAGCTGAAAAATCTTCACTCTCATCCATTCTCATATTACAAAGTCTTTTAAGCATTTGTATCTTTGATATATTTGACTTCCCTTGATACAGTCTCTGTAAAATTTCCCACATATCTTTTGCAGTTAACTTGTCATGTATGTACACATGTAAACGCTGACTCACCGACATTGAGATGATTGCCATAGCTTTGTCATTTTTCTCATCCCAGAGTTCTTGTGCTGCCCCTGCATCTGTAGGTCTGTTGGACTCCAGCATTTTCCTTAGGCCTTGTCCTCCCAGTGCCATCCTTGCATTATGACTCCAAGCTTCATAGTTTGTTGCTCCAGTGAGCCTCTCTGGAATGGAGACCTTCAGCATAGAATCCATGGTCACAGAGACTAAAATCTTTCTTTTCTTTTCTGCCTTTAAGATTAATGCTAGCACTCAATTTTACTCACTCTGCGCTGCCTTTTGGGTGTCTGGGCCCATAACCCTGTTGGAAATGCAAGGACTGTGAGATCATTGCATCCATTTGCCCAATGCAGAGTTTACAGAGGAGTGTGAGTAGCTAATCATCAATAAGCAGGCAGGAAGCATACTTAAGCTTAAGTAGCTTTATTAGGAAATACATGTAGGATAGGAAAGGCCTACATCTATGCTAAGTCCTAAGACTAGGTGTGTTCAAGAGGGAGGAAGGAAGCTCTCTGAGACACAAAGAGATGAGAAATCTCCTGGGGGAGGAGATTGACCAATCAGGTCCTGACAGGAGTAGGACAGATAGGATGGGGGAAGGGTTCCCTGATCTGTCTGTCTACTCCTGGTGTTTCTAGCAAACAAACAGGATGAGGTGCTTAGGGGGGATGCAAGCAAAGGAATGTATTTCCAACACTTCAACATTTTCTTCCTGATTCTGAACTGGCCACTGTCATCCATGCTTTCATCACCTCAAGGCTAGAGTACTGCAACGTGCTCTATGTGGGGCTGTCCTTGATGACTGTTTGGAAAACCAGAGCTGGTGCAGAATGTGGCAGCTTGCCTCCTTTTGGGGGCGAGGCACCAGGAGCACATTACACCAGTGGGTGCATTGGGTCCCTATAACTTTCTGGGCACAATTCAAGGTGCTGATTTCAACTTTTAAAGTCCTAAATGGTCTGGGCCCCACATATCTGAAAGACCACATATCCTTACATTCCACACTGCAGTCCCTGTGATCAGCCAGGAGAGCATCCCTTTGGGTACCATCTATTAGGCTTGTTTGTATGACAAGGGATCACAGGGAGGCATTCTTGGTTGTTGCCCCGGTGCCTTGGAACTCCCTTCCCCCAGAGGTTTGTTTGAACCCAAGCCTGAGCGTCTTCCAGAGACAGTGTGCATTAAAGAACCCAAACAGTTCTCTTATTCCCACCCCCACCTCAGTTGCAGTTGGGAGAGAAAAAGACATGACTAGAAGAGGCAGCATGAGGCAGAATACTTTCACATACAGTATAGTAGACCAAAAGCTTATATATTAAGCCACACTGATGGTGCTGCATTTCTAATCCCTCACCTCAGACCAGCTCCTCCCATCCCTTCTCCCCTTCCCTTACATCAGAGAATCTTAGGCCTGGGGGCTAAATGTGGCACATGGAAAGTTTTTATTTCTCTCATTTCCAGTTCCAGGATCTGGCCCCTATATTCAGTTTCTGTCATGACGAACTGAAAATCTGAGTTCAGGAAAAGGGAACAGAGATGAGGGCATGCACACAAGGATAGGGGACAGATCTGCACAGATCCATGATCTGGACCCTCCTGTTTCTGAATGCACTCTGTAGGCCCCTCTGTCTCCAGATTTTATGTGACTCTCAGAGCTTGTACTAATTTTTCAGTTGGTCCCTGGGAGGGAAAAGTTTCCCCACCTCTAATATAGCACTTTCAGTATCCTTTCTTCAAGTTCCCAGACCAGTGAACCAAAGGAAAAAAAATACATGGAAAAGTCCTTAAGATCCCAAATTCCCAGTGATATCAGATTGCTGGTAGAGTGCAGGACAAATTCAAAGAGGTTAACATTGTTTCCCCCTTTCAAAAACACAAGGCTGTGTGCAAACTGCAAAGCAAGCAATTCTGAAGTATTCATTCTGCAGCAGAAAGATTTAATACAAAAAGTCTGTAATTCTGTCCAATATTTTCCACTATATGAGCCAACCAAAATATCCCAACTAATTTAAAGAAAAAAGTTTCTCAAGCATCAGATCACTCGGGAAGATGGACAAAATTCAGTGGGGATATCACAAAAAAGAGCACCACTATAAGACTGTGGGTTAAAAAACAGATGTGCCAGTGGCCAGCTTAGACCAACTTTGACTTGCTGTGGCCCAGGAGTCATCAGCAAATCTGTTATGGTGCTGCCAGACGTTGGCCTGCTTCTGCCCTGGGATGGATAGGTGGCTAGCCTGGGCAGTATCCTCAGAAAAACTGCAAGGCCACAGCCCCGGCTAAGGGCTGTCAATGTGGGCCCAATGTAGGCTGCCAAGCTTGAGCAGCCCCTGCCATATCAACTCAGGGTCAAGAGCCACCATGACCGTTTATCATGACTGTCCATCATTGGCCACCATAGCTGTCCATCATGGTGGGGGCAGGGCATGGATGGGGCCACCTGCCTGCCCATTTCTTGTGTTCCTGGCCCTACCCGGGCCATGCAGGTGGTGGTATGGCTCTCCGCCAGCTGGCATGTGTGTCCAGTGCCCATGTTGGCTGTAGTTTCCCCTTCCAGGCTGGGTTGGGGAGCCGCCACACGAGCTGCACGTCTGTTTTTACCCAATATAAGGTCACATGAAAGTATTTTTGAAGTGTTCAGACTGCTGCAAAAATATTAAATATAAGAAGTCTGCAAGTAAAGCTTTTAGACAAACTTTTACATTGTGTTTGCATTTTTTTCCCTGCTGCATTTAGTCAACACTTAAATATCTAAGGCAAATATCTGATATCCAAACTAAATACAAACAAATTATATACAAAACTCATACTCTATCTCTCTACTCCCTCTCTCTCTCCCTCTGTTCAAGCTCATCTCATCAACTGTCTCTCTGACATCTCTACTTGGATGTCTCAATGTCAACTCAAACTCAACATGGCTAAAACTGAACTCCTTATCTTCCCCCCTCATTCTTCCTCTCTGTCAATAATGTCAATAACTATTGATGGAGTCACCATCCTGCCTGTCCCCCAAGCCCGTAGCCTAGGCTTCATCTTTGACTCAGCCCTTTCTTTTAAACCCTACATTGACTCTGTTGCTAAATCCTGTCGCTTCTCCCTCCATAACATTGCTAAGATTCGCCCTTTTCTCTCTGTCTCGTCTGCCAAAACTCTTGTTCATGCTCTGGTCATCTCTCGCCTCGATTACTGTAACCTCCTTCTCACTGGCCTTCCCCGGTCTCACCTTTCTCCCCTCATCTCTGTCCAAAACTCTGCTGCCAGGGTCATCTACCTCGCCAGTCGCTTCGACCATGTGCAGCCCCTCCTCTCTTCGCTTCACTGGCTTCCCCTTCCTGAACGAATCCTGCACAAGCTCCTAGTCTTCACCTATAAAGCTCTTCACAACCTTGCTCCCCCCTACCTCTCTGCACTTATCGCCCTCCATACTCCAGCCCGTGCACTTCGCTCCTCCTCTGTCCCTTCTCTCACCCTTCCACGCCTTCCCTGCTCCCCTAAGCGCCTTCGTCCCTTCTCACTTGCTGCCCCCCATGCCTGGAACTCCCTCCCTGTCCACATCCGCCTTGCCCCCTCCCTTCATACCTTCAAATCTCTCCTTAAAACTCACCTCTTTCGCTCTGCTCTGTCTGACTCTTTATCCTGCTGAGCCACTATTCCTATACCTACGATCGGTTTACCCTTATCCTTGCAACATGGACCTGCCTGCTGTCATTCTCATCGTAACCAAGCCAAGTACGTGCACTTGAGACCTCGCATCTTCATGAATGTTAGACCCCTTGTCTCTCCCTCTGTTCCCCTTCCTAAGTCTCTCCCCCAGCTCCTGTCTCTCAGATTGTAAGCCCTAGAGGCAGGGACCGTGTCTATTTTATTACTTTGTAAAGTGCCAGGTACACTGCTGGCACTATATAAATGTTTGTAATAATAAATAATACAAAAATAAAAATATAAAAATGTCAAAGAACAACTATATCCAAAAATATATTGTCAATGCACAAAATATCCATACCAATAATAAATAGGGCTAAGATTCTGTCAGGGTGTTTTTTTTAAATAGTCATGACTAGGTCATGGTAGAAAGGCTAAAAAGTCATGGAAACATCATGGGTCAAAAAAAGTTCCATTTTACTTTTATTCAATGTTTCGTAACATATTATTAGATTGTAAGCCCAGGGCAGAATGAAAGGGACCCCCCCCCACCCCCTTTCCCTTATCTCACTTAGAATGAAAACCCCAGGAAGGAGGAAAGGGAACCCCCACTCCTTTTCCTTATCTCTCTGTGAATGAAACCCCCAGGCAGGTGGAAAGGAAACCACTCTCTCCCTTATCTCTCTTAGAATGAAACCCCCAGGAAGGAGGGAAGGTAGAGCAAGGCATGAGGAAAGGCAGAGGAAATGCCGCTGTTTTTATTTTCTCTCAATGGAAGAAAATGTTCCTAACTTGCCCCTGGTAGTTGATGTGGCTACCAGTCCAGTTGCCCAGAACTCCTGCTCTGTGCAGAATACCCCGTATATGCATTCCCTGGAGATCTCCTCTTACTTAGAGCAGTATTTATCTGCCATTTACCATAAATTGGAAGACCTGGATGTTAGGGTAGAGATAGACTTTGACACCAGGTGTAAGGAAATGAAAGAGAAATTACTTCAAACAAATGATATGTTATTTGCTATGAAGGTTTTACTTGGGGGATTATGGTTAGAATTCAATAACTGGATGAATGCAATTTATGCAGGTGACACTAATTCCCAAAATAAATAGGATGTAGCCATCCAAATCGAGGTGAATGAATTTAGTACCCCCTTGGGGGTTATCCAGAGTTCGCAAGGAACCAATCAGGTACCAGAAGTAATGGAGAACCCCACCTGTGTACGAGAGAAGGTAGATACAGGAGAGAAGAACAGTGCTCCATTGAAACAGGGCCCATCCCTTAAAATAGACACAGTTAGTATTCCTCTCTTAGGAACCAACCGGGATCCCTTGCCTAATCATACTAAGGAGATGCGCTCACCTAAAATCTGGCCGCAAGATACATCTCTGAAATGGGCCCCGGCCCTTTTGATTCATTTTAATAAGAAAAGCGAGTATAGTTTTCAGAATTTGGGAGTTTTAGAAACTTTAGCTTTCTTAGACTTCCTTCAGGCCCAGATGAATTTAGATATTCCTATAGCAGAAATACAGTTTTCTAAACCACTTATAGATAGGGGGTGTTTTTTTAGATGGGAATTCTACTTTTTAAGAATGAGACTCCCGGGTATACTCTGGGAAAATAGAGCTAAACTGAGGGGGACAGGGATTTTCCTCCTTAGGCTGGAAAATACCTTAGCCAGGAATATTATGTTCAGTGGACCTGAAAACCCTAGGCCCAACGCTGAGTGGGAGTCCTGTGATGTAGAAGCGAGAGGGAGGTCAATGAAATGGTGTACTTTAGATATAACAGGGTCAACTGACTCAATTGAATTGGGGGATTTTTGTCCCATGATATAGAGCCAGAATTCCTGAGAAAAAAAGTTCTCAGGAGCTGGAGGAAGGAGGGGTAGAAGTTGACAGTTTTTAATGTTCTTTACTAGTGAAAATAAATAAATAAATAAATAAATAAAATTAAATATTATCAACAGTCCCATTTACTCTTGCTGCATTTAATGTTTTTGTATTAATACGTTGCTAAGGCCTATGGGTTACAGCAACTAAAAGAACGTGAACTATTTACCCTTGCTGTTAGAGGTTTGACTTTCAGGGAATGCTTTCATGCTGAAAATGTCTAGGATTGACAGTGGAATGATGGGTAAAAATAAACATGACAGTAACCTGCTGTGGCTCACTTTGATCCATGGGCCACTGTTACGTTTCTTACTGGGCTGCCAGATGTCCACCCAGACTGACCCAGGGTGTGTTGGCAGCTAGCCCGGGCTCTCACCTTGACAAAAGGCCAAAGTCAGCCTGGGCTAGTGCCAACCTGATTGAGGTAAAGTGGGCCAGAGTGAGTTCGCCCATCTATTCATGCTGGCCTGGATTGGGTCTGTCATGCCCATCATGGTGGGGGGTGGGTCGCTGGCTGTAGTATGGGGGCAGGGCCAGCTGGCCACACATTCTTGCATCTCTCCACCCCTCCAGGTCCCAGCTATATGACCATTTGTTTCACTGTCCAACCTGGTACGGACTATTTCCGCCACGACTTCCTGACCTGAGTTGCGTCAGGTTGCCGCTGCGGGCGTGGTCACTTCTGTTTTTAACCAATGTGAAGAGAAGATGTAGGAATTCATTGTGACATTGAATTGCACCTTGTTGTTCCATGGAGTTTGCAGTCATATCAGAGTCCCTTAGACTCCAAAACTGAAAGATTATATTTGTTATTTTGGTTCGGCCCTTATTAAAATGCAGCATTTCTTCCACACATATTGTAGGTTTATCTGATCTCAGTTGCATTATTAATGTGCAAGCTATTTCTTCTTTGGCATTTTTGTTTAACAAGAAACTCAGGGGTGCTTACTTTTGTGCATTTCTGTTTTGATTGCTGATTTTTTAAAAATCAATTTCTGCACATTATAAACACCAAACTTTCTTGGTTTTTGAAAATAGCTCAGATATATGGAAAAGATGGTATTGTCAGACTGATTGGTTCACATTTTGGTTGCAACCAGTCTCTGGGTTGTTAATGTGTGTCTTAGTGAATGAATGTTATTTTGATTCCCATTCATTGACTTTTGTTCATATCTAGCTTCTGTACCGGATAAGCATGATGTCCATCTGCAATGCTAAAAATGCAACATACATTATTTCAAGCCCAGCTGAAGATCCAATTTGTGTTACCCATTTTTGAACAAGATACTACATCAGATTCATATTTGTATTTCTACTGTATTACTAATATTACTATTGCATATTTCAGAATAAAATGACCTAGTAACTTTCATCTGAAGAGTTCAAGATATTTCACATGTGGTAATCAATTCTCTTAGAACTACCAAGAGGAGGTAGTTTTTCTCTCTTTTTTACACATTAAGGCACAGTAGCACTATTCAAGAATATACTGAGCATATTTTTTTTTTTAATCCCCTTCCCTCCAGAGCTGGTTTTTAGAGCAGTAATGGTAACATTCGGTTATACAATAATGCAGTAATAAAGAAATGTTGTGATAATATCACATAACTCAGTATGGTGGTTAACCTCCATAGTAATGGGTTAGTTACTGAGAAACTACCAAATTAACCAGAATATTAACTATGGATATTTTAAAATTATTATTATGATTATGATTTATTCTGATTCTGATTCTGATTCTGATTCTGATCATGATTATGATTATTATCTGTTTCAACACTAGCTTTGAGGTGCTTGGTCAAACTGCCCACCCCTGCCTCAGGAGGCTAAGCAGGATCAACGAAATGTCCCGTTTGGTCTCCAAGCAGCGTGAGAGTCAGGTGCCATGGCCTGGTGGCACGAGACAGAGCAGGCCTCCAGCACCACAGTTGGGCAATGCAAGACACAGCCAAGTCTCTTCATACTGCAGCTTGATGGTACATGGTGGAGCTGGGTGGCATGAGACACAGCAGGTCCTTGCCTTCACTGGTGGTGACTGTGCCTGTGTCTAGGCCTGACCGGCAGTGTTGTTTACCATTTTGCTGTTTACTGTTTACATTTCAGCAGTCTTGCTGCCACTCCGATGATATTTGCTATCAATTTATGGCACTATCCGATAATTTGCAACAGTTCCAGGTATTCTGCGGCACTTAAGATAACAGTGACAATTTCCAACAGTTCTAACAGTTTTCCCAACATTTCCAACAGTTTTTCCGACATTTTCAACAGTTTTTCTGATATTTTAGCAACACGTGATGACACTTTGCCGCATTTTCTGAAACTTTATGGGACTTGCGACAGTTTCTGAAAATTTCTTCACTGCTGAGAAATAGTGACAGGCAATAGCGGAAAGTGGCAGCAAGCGTTGGAACAAGTATGTGGATGTCGGATTCATGCCGTGTCGAGAAAATGGCAATGGATGGGAGGTTTCTCAATATTATAATGCCAGATTATTATAACCATATTTGGGTGGCTATAATATGGGGAGCCTCTGTACTTAGGTGAGTTCATGGTATTATACCTGGAGTGGCTCTATAGTATTGTGATCTCACAGGTCTTGTAGGAAGATTTTTGGTTATTTAATCATATATTCAGGAATTGTTGGGCTTTTCTAAGTCATAGGACATTATAGGATTGTGACCAACTCAATATGAGATCCACCCATATATGGCTATAATAATCTGGCATTATAGTATTGAGATTATAAAGGTCATGTAGTCACATCTATAGATTTTTGAGTCATTTATCAATTTAATTTGGAACTGCTTGGCTTTTCTCACGCATGTATGGCCACATAATGTGGAGAGTCATTGGGTATAACCTTGGAATTTAACAATGGAGTGAGATTTCTATGTTATTCATTGATGTTCATTGATGTTTTTTGTACCCTACAGATATACTTGTCTACCATGTGCTCATCATATTGACAGGCTCCACCACTTTGTATATTTAATATACACATATCCTTACTTGTGTTGCTGATGAACACTGGATCATCCGATTGGAAACATGGTCATGTCCAACACAAAAAAATGATTAGTTTATTCTATAGAAAATAGTAGATTGTGCATATATACAGTATATATGTATCCAGTTTATAAGCAGAATACAGTTTGTTGTACAATGTATTGGTATAACAATGTTGTACTCTTGTCCATGGTGTGATAATAGTAAACATATTGTTTTATTTTAATACTTCTGGTGTAATACTTCATTCCACCCTCTTAGCTTGACCTTTACCATTGGGGTTGGTGTTTATAGTCCGTAGGAAGTTTTAGACAGAGATATGCCTGGCCCAGGAACTGTTCCCTGGCATGGGTGCAGTGCAGAGAGGGATTGGATGCTTTCCCTGGGGTGAGGGCTGACTTGCTGGGGGAACAAGAACACAGTCAGGTTTCATGTAGGGGTGTGTGAACTGCCGATAGGGGTTAGGAAATGGCACCTGACCCTGAGCAACAGTGCTTCCAGTCATATCATGGCAATAACATGCATGAACAGAGAGCTCTGGAGCTGAATGGACCGGAACAGGCTAGTTTCTGTCTGTGCCCACACCACTCTCTTCTCATTGCTTGCCTTCTCAATAATTCAAACTGTTTCCAGGGGTGGGCCTAGTGACTGTCCTCCTGCTGGCAGTCCAGGCAGGCCTCAACAGAAAAGGCCTTGTGTTCTGTGATGTTCTGCCACACCAGCTGACTATTCTCCCTGACTATGCCATTAATAGCATCCTGGATCTTGTCTGCCTGCTGCATGGTCTCTCCATGCAGCTTCCTTGCAGATCCTTCCTATGCCAATGGTTGTGGACCCAAAGGTCCTAGTCCCACTGGACGCTTGTGGCAGGGGCTTCCATCCACACCCACTGGATAGGGCTGAGATGAGAGCAAGTGTTCCCATTGCACAATTTCCCATTTCGGGAGCACTTCTGAGTGTTTGTCAGTCTCAAGTGATTCTGTGCTTCCTTCATTGTTGATATTGGTGCCTGTGGGTTTTCATAATTTCCTGTCAGGTTGTGTCACTTTTCAGGACTTTTACAACAGTTTTACAGCACTTCTATGGCACTTTTCCAGCATTTTCCAGCACTTCCCCGACACTTGCATCTCCTCAGCACCCAGAAGTGTGTGCGAGGTGCACATAGGGCTTGGGATCAGCCCTGTAGGGGCTCTGTTCAACTCACAAAAAATAATGACAAATGGCCAAAACAGTGGAAATGCGGGTAAGTTTCCACATCATGTGAATGAAGGCCAATGACTCATTTCCAACAGAAACAAAATTCTCCATGACTTGTCATTGCAGACCTACCATTGGACTGGAAGAACTGTAGGAAAGCAACAAGGAAAACCATTAGTTCAGACCGCTCCACCCACCTTCGTGTTTCAATCTCCCTGCCCACCCAATTTTCAGCCCTCCACCTGTCTGAAGTTTAGGGTTAGTACCTGGCCTATGCTGCTGCTGGGGTGATTGCTATTGTTGGGTCCCAGCACCTTGCAGCTCTCCTCCTGTGATCACTGTGTATTTTCAGATGTGACTGGGCTAGTATTGGCCCTGTCACGGAATCACCTATTGATCTCCCACTGGGATCAAATCGGCATGGCCAACAGACGTGCCGGCTGATCTCGGCGGGGAATTGGGGCAGGGGCGGGGCTGCGGGGCTCAACGTGTGGCTGCACAGCCACACACCCCCATGCTCCCTAGGCCGCCCGCCCTCTGGGAGATGGGCAGGCGCCGCGGCCAATGCAGCTGCAGTGCCTGCCCACCCCCCCAGGGCATTGACCACGTCCAGGAATCAGCAGCGGTTACAGCCACTGATTCCGGGCCATGGTCAGGGGACAGACGTGATGACCCTGCGGATCATGGGCGGAAATCTCATTGACCACGCAAACGGCCTTGGTCCTGGCAGGAGGGCCATTTGCATGGTCAAAGAGATTCCCGCCCGTGATTCACAGGAGTGAACATCTGGTGGGAATAATGTTTCGTCCCAACAGACGTTACGGTCCCTTGCTAACCATGTGGGTATTCACCGTGGTTGAGCGTGGGATTGTAACATCTGAAAATACCCACTGTAGAGGAGTGAAGAACATGCAAATCAACCCCCCTCCCCTCAATGCCATTTTTGCGTACACCCCTGTCAGCTTGCCATCCTGCCATAGTGCCTTGCCCACCCGCCAGCCCACTGTCCCACCATAATACCTTCCTAGTCAATTCCTACACCTGTTGTTACCATACTGTGAAGCTGTTTCCCAGAGATTTTCTTGCTGCTCCTCTGCATTTTCCTGGCCACCTGTCAACACATTAAACAATAAAAATATAAATAATATAAAATAATAATATAAAATAAAATAATAAAAAATATAATTAGATAATAATACACATAAGACTTTATCATGCAGCTGTGTAAATGCATATAATTCTCAGTTAATTGGAATGTGTATTTCCCTATTTGAGTAACAGGTGAATAATTTAGTATACAATTCTATGTTTTTGGTATATGTATTTCCATTGTGTTTTATGGAGACTGAGTTCATTCTGGATTGTGAGAGACTGTGGGTGTTTTCAGATGTTATGCGGTCCCGATTCACCACAGTGGATTCCCAGTGGTGGCAAGCCGAACAACCACCCCCCGTGGTCCAGGGAGGCCCTGAACAGATGTGACGGGAGCAGGACCACGACAGGGAATTGGACTGACAGACCATGGCCCGGGGCAGTACAACAGATGCGATGCTGATTCCAGGCCATGGCCAAAACACCCGGAAGGCACCGGGGAGGGGTGGGAGCTAGACATGGCTGACTGAGGGCAAACGAAGCCAAAAGCACCAAAAGGAAACACCCACACAAGGGAAATGGGAAGGGAGGGGGAGGAGGGAGAAGAGCTGCCAAGGCGGTACACACAACTGGTACAGAGTAGACGAGGTCACAGTGGAACACACAGCACAAACACACACCCGGGAGCATACACACCCATATGGGAAAGGAAGGGAAGGGGGAACACAGCAGGACGGACAACACACATGGCACAATGAGCAAAGGGGGGGGGGAGTCCAGGGACAGGGAAGGAGGGGGAGACTGGCACAGGGGCAGGGCAGGACACTGGGAACAGCAGCCAGAACCCCTACAACAGCACATGCAGCACGGGCAACCCCACAGCTACACAGGCACCCCCAGAATGGGGGGACCCCTCAGGGGCAGAGCACAGGCACAGGGGGAGGCCACACGGGCAGGGAGAGGCCCGGGAATGGTCCAGGAGGCAGACAGGGACCCCACGCACCGGTGAGAGTGCAATGAACAGGATGGAGATGAGCTGGAGCTGAAGAGCAGATCAGGCGATCCAACCCCCCCCCCCAGGGGGATGCCAGTAGGTGCAGTCTGGGGGCTCCAGAACCCCACAGTCACAGAGTCAACCTGGGGTGGGGGGCACAGGCACAGGAGGGAGTGCGGCCGGCCGATGAAGGACAGCAGCAACCGGGGTGCTGGGAGCTGGGCCGGAGAGCAGGACACAGTCACAGGAGAAGGCAGCCATGGAGGGGAACACCGGTTGTAGAGGCGGACTGGGGGGCATGGAGGGGGCTCGGAGCCACAGGCAGGGGAAGTGGAACCCTAGGAACCAGACAGCACAGCAGCGAGCCCCGGACATCATGGAGGGAGCAGGCAGTGACCCACAGCATCAGGGTGGAGGTGGGAGCTCACAGCGGGGCCAGCATCCAGGACCCGGAAGGTGCAGGGGGCCTCACAGCCAGCTGCAGGGGGCCACAAAGGGTGGCCCACCAGGTGCATGAAGTGGGACCACTGGAGCATGCGCTGATGTTATCCCAGCACAGACATGTGGTGGGCGATGAGATAGTACGCCTCAAAGGGATCCTGCATGGTGAGCCCCACCTGGACATTGGATCGGGACAACACACCAGCCAGCGCCGCCAGCTCTGCCCCGGTGGGCTCTGACAAGCCATAGTCAGCAGCTGGGGGCCATGGAAAGTGACCAAGCTCCAACAGGCAATGATAGACCACCCCACGTGACCGCTGGTACCCACGGGCCCCGTGAAGACAGCCAAAGAAGGAAACAGCCAGGGAAGGGCCCCCCTCCACCAGACAGGTCGTGTAGGTGGCCAGGCTGCACACAGAGAGAACAGACACGGTCTCCGCTGCCACCCACTCCACATGTGAGCATCTCATCTCTGGGATGTGCTTGTCGAGAAAGGGAAGGAGGCCCAGCGTCTCCGCATGCAGCTGGAAATTGTGGGTGCTTGCTTCATAGCCAAAGTAGTGCAGGCCAGACCTCAGACTCGCATAGGCACCTGTGAGGCTGTCCAGGCAGCTCAGGAACAATTGCATGGTCAGGGAATACCACAGGTCACATAGGCCCATGGTCTCATGGAAGGTCCAGCTATGGGGGGCGCCGGGCAGGGTAGGGCCTGCGAGCCCTGGGGAAGTGCTGCCAGCCATGGTCCAGTAAGCAGTGGATACTAAATGCAAGGAATGAGGGGCCCCAAAATCCCTGGAGGGATGTGAGGGGAAGCAGGAGAGCTCCAAGGCCAAGCGATAAGGCCACAGGCCGCAGCATGGCATGGCAGATGAGTGAGGCATGGGGTGCAGACCCACCACAGCTGCTGGAGCAAAGCACACAGACAGGACAGCCTACACAGAGATCAGGGTCGTGAGGACAACAGGCAGGCAACACACAGAGAGTTGGGAGGTGATGACAGCTGGCATGCAGCTGCTGCCCGCACGCCCGGGCGCAGACTGGTGCATGTGACAGGACCCATGCACGGACCGTAGGTGTGCTCAATGGGGAGTCCCCTACTTCCCCGCCCCGGTCGCCCTGCAGGAGCTGGGCCTGCCAGCCAGGGGGCCAAACAGAAATGATCAGGGGCCTGCGGCAGGTCGCCAGGGCACGACCTGGGGGTGGAGCCACACAGGCACCAGCTTGTAAAGGTTTCAGCTGCACCCCACCTGGGGCACCATTCACCATGGAGTTGGGATGGTTGGGGGCTTGCGGGATGCACCTAGCAGTCTGCGCAGAGTGGTACCGCTTGCACGCAGACCTCCTGCGCATTCAGCCCACTGAGGTGCACCTGGTTACCTGGTTACCTGGTTGCAGGTGTGCATGGCCAGGAGCGCAGCAAGAGTTCGGTGAGCCCACCATGGGTGCAGGCACTCCCTGGCCCAGCTCAGGGCCCAACAGGTGTCTGGGGTGGCCCGACAGGCCCTCCTCCATGCCTGGGAATGGGCTGCTGTGCTCCGTGAGGTGACCAGCTGGCTCCAATGGTGGAGGGAGGCCATGGGGAATGCAGCCCTGCTCGCTATGCCCATTGACCGGTGGGTATGGGTCACAGAGTGGGTACAGGGGTGGTGGTCCTGGGCGCTGGCTCTGTGGGACAAGGCCACCTGAAGAGTGCACTTTTGGATGGACAGGCGCAGCCTCCTGCAACTGGCGGAGCTGTTGACACTCTGGCTGGAGTGCCTGCACACCCCCATGCAGGCCCCCATTCCCATGGTCCATCAGGGTCTGGGCCCTTGCAACACCTGACTTCTGCCGGTCCATATCGCAGCATTTCGGCCTTGGGGTGAACCCCATCGCCAGGATCCTGCGAGACATTTGCGAGGTGGTGGAGGGTGTGCTCCTGGACTGAGCGATCCATCTGGTGGACCAGGAGGCCATGATGATCAGCTTCGTGGCTGGAAGGTTCCCCAACTGCATGGGCACTGTGGACAACACCCACATTGAGATCCTCTACTCATCCACTGGGGAAGCTTTAGAGTATATCAACCGACACGGGTACCACTCCCTGCAGCTGAAGGTGGTCGTGGACCACCGGGATTGGTTCATAGACATCTACACCAGCCACTCTGGGCACAGCCATGATGCCTGGATCATGACCATCTTTCCCTTCTATGCCCGGATGTACAGCGGGGACTTCGCGGACATGGGGATGTCCCGGATCGAGGAGGTGCTAATGCCCCCCTGCATCCTGGGGGACCCGGCCTATCCCCTCACCCAGTGGCTGATGAAGGCATACCCAGTCGCCAGGAACCCTGTGGAGATGCTCTACAATAACCGCCTGTGTGCCTGCCGGACCGTGGTTGAGAGGGCCTTCGGGGCCCTCAAGCAACACTGGAGGTGCCTCGTGGGCCGGCTGGACTACACAGTGGAAACCTCGGCCCTGATGATCGAAGCCTGCTGTGTGCTGCACAGTGTGCAAGACTGATGGGCTGCCCTCGATTACCCTGTGCCCCAGTGTCAGCCTGGCTCCGGGCCTCTCTATGTGAACACCAAGAACCTGCGGGAGTACCGATACACAAAGCGCATCCGTGCTGCCCTGGCTAGGCAGATCAACCGGGGGGCTGAGGTGTGAGGCCGCACACCACTGTCAACACCACCCCAAGTCCCCCACAGGCACCCCGGCTGCGCCCCTGGATACCCACCCACCGCCAACCGCAGGCCTGAGATGGTGAATAACAGCAGCGACTGCATTTATTAGTATTACCTCCACCAACACGTAAACCCGCCATCACCACCCAGTGCCGAGTCCACCCCCCTCATCCCACTCCCCCCTTCCCCCCTCCCGTCATTACCTGCCATTCTCCGGGGCCTTCCTCTCGGTCATCCTGTGGCCACCACGGAGCTCTGGGAGCTCTCCTCCCCCCCGCTGTCCATGTCCCCGACTGTGTCCTTGGAGGCCTCAGTGCCCTGAGTGGCAGGCGTTATTGGGAGGGTGGGCGGACCTGGGGCCAAAGTGACCCCCCTGGGAGACTGCTCCCTCCGGAGGCCTACAGGGACTGGTAAGTGGATGTGTGGGCCCTGCAGGCATGCCGGCGGCTGAAGCGGTGGCGGACGCGCCGAGGGGCGCTGACAGGCCCCGGCATCGGGGTCTGGGCAGGCAGGTTGTCCAGCGGGGCAGCAGCCATCACGTATGCGCTCATGGTCCCCACGTGCAGCAGCAGTGAGGTGCCAATATCATGGGACTGGTCCATCTTGACAGAGTGCTCCCTCCCCATCCGGTCAATGGCCTGTTCCAGCCACCCAAATGCCTCCACCTGCCTGCTGTGCTCCCAGTGTTCCTACCTCCATTCGTGGTGCAACTCTGCCTGCAGCCTCCGGTCCTTGGCCTCCGCTTGCTGCATGGCCCTTTTGGTGGCCGCCTCCATGCAGTCAATGGCCGCTATCATCTGCTTGCCCTGCTTGGTGGTGATGCGGACTATGTCCTCCACCTGCTGCTCCCTCCAGCGCCACACCCGTGCATGGTGCTCCCTCTTCCGAAGGGCTGGGGGCACAGGGCCGGCTTGCTGGGACCCAGTGGATTGCCCTGTTGGGGTGCACAGTAGGGGTTGGTTAGGTGCCCCAGCCTCCCGCCCCCCCATCCCATGCTGCAGTTGGGGGGTCCTGGGCACCCCCCTCGGGTGGCCGGCAGCTGCTCTCCCTCTGTGGTCCCCTGCACCCGGGCCCCCACTCCCCTGCACCGTGAGGGCCTGGTCCCTCATGCCCTGCCTCCCCCAGCCCCCTCTCCCCCCTCTCATCGTGTGACCTCACCTGGGACCTCTGGCTGCTCCTGGGGCTGCTCACCACCGTCCTCATTGCCTGCCTGTCCCAGGTGCTGGGGTGTGCCATGGCCTGTGAGGATATGGGATGGGTCAGGCAGACCATGTCCTCCAGAGGCCCCCTGTCCCCCTGTCCATGGTCTGGGGTGTCAGGGGTTGTTGGGGGTGACCCCGTTGCTGATGTACCTGCCTTCCCCCCTCAGCCCGTCCCCTCTGGTCTGTCCCCCCCCCGCTTGCTTACCCTTGAAGTCGGTCTCTGAGCCCTCGGAGGCCGGCCCCTCAGTGTTGCGGCAGTCCCCTTGCATCCCCTGGCTGGGGGCGACCTGTGTGCCGGCCTTGGCTCCTCTCGTGTTGGACATCGGGTGGGGGTTCTCTGGGCTGGTGCGTGAGGGGGGCCTGCTGCTCCCCGAGTTCCCGGGGCATTCCTCTTGGGGGGTGGGGGCCCCGGAGCCGGTGCTTTCTCTTGGGACAGTGAGGGGTGGGGGTACCTTGGCCCGTTCCCTGCCCTGGACCATGGTGCTCCCCACGAGGCATGGAGTGACTATGGACCCCTTCATGTGAAGGATGTGGTCCAGGGCATCATAGTAGGGAATGGTTCAGGCTCTGTGCCCGGACTGCCGGTGGTTGTCCTTGATGGCCTTGTATCCCCTCTTGAACTCCTTGACCTTTGAGCAGCACTGGACCACTGTCCTGTGGTGCCCTACCGCCTCCATGTCCTGCACAATCTCCTGGTACACGTGCTCATTCCTCTGGTTCACCGCTAGCTCCAGCTGGTGCTCCAGGGTCCCCCAGAAGTCCTGGGTTTCCCTGTGCCCCCATTGCCCCCCTTGGTGGTATGGCCTTCTCCCACTCCTCCTTCTCCGCATGCACTCCTCCCGTCTCTTCTGGGGGCTCGGGCTCCCGGTCGCGTTTCCGTGTCTGTAGGTCATAAGGGGGGGGCATTGGTTGCCGAGTTGCCTCCTCCCCCTAGCCCAGCCCCTTTCCCACCTCCTGCCGTCCTGCCCCCCCTTGGTGCCCCTGTGCCACTGGCCCCCCCTCACTCTCCTGACCCATTTCTGGGGTGCCTCGTCCCCCGGGCTGGTTGTCATCTCCAGGGTTGCCTGTTCCGACTGCTGCTGCTGCTCTCCCTCCACCGCCTCCATGTGCAGCACGACCACCTCCTCCGCCAGCACCGCCGCCTCCTCCTCCTCCTCCTACTCCCTTCCTCGCTCACCCTCTGCTCTCCTCTCCCTTCCTCCTTGCTCCATCCCGCCACATTGCCCTGCCGCTGTGTGCCCTTTAAATCTCCCTCCCTGGCCTGTGTTGTTGCTCGTTGCCTGGCAGTGCTGCTGTGTGCTTTGTCCCTGGCTGGGAATTGTTTTGATTGCTTCCGGCTGGTGGTTGCTGTTCAGTCATTACCTTTTGTTGTTCCCCAGTAGGAATTGCTTTGACCACCCTTTCGGAGATCATGACGTAGGTCATACCTGATCATGACCAGGTATGACTCATGAAGGCATACCTGGTCCCCCGGATCCGTGTGGAGGCGCTGTTCAAGTCCCGGCTATGCGCCTTGAGGACCATGGTCAAGAGGGCCTTTGGTGCCCTCAAGCAGTGCCAGAGGTGCCTTGCAGGTCACCTCGACTTCGCTGTTGAGACTTCGGCCCTTGTGATTGGTGCCTGCTGTGTCCTGCACAACATATGCGAGACTGATGGGGCCGCCTTGACGTTCCTTGTGCCCCAATGGCCACCAGGACCCATGCCACTCTATGTGGATGCTGAGAACCTGTGCCAAGCAGATCCGTGCTGCCCTGGCAAGACGCATGGCCAGTGAGCCTGGGGACTAAGCATGCAGGGCCAGCCCGGGGGCTCCCCGTGGGCTGCCACGGGACCCCCCTGGGCTTCCCCTTTGGCCATCTAGCAGGCACCATGGAGCTCTGGAAGCTCTCCTCACCCCGCTGTCGGTCTCCCAGACTGTGTCCTGGGCTGCCTCCGGGTCCGGACTGACCTGTGCGGTGAGGATGGGGGGCGGTGATGGTGCCGGCGGTGATGGCGGTGCCAGAGGGGCCTCCCAGGGTGGCTGCTGTATCCAGAGGCCTGGTGGGACCGGGAGGTGAGGCAATGCTGGTGGTTGGAGTGGTGGTGGTGGTGGTGGGAGCACTGCAGATGACTGCTGAGGCTCTGGAGCTGGTATGGTGTTGCGCGGAGCGGCTGCCATGCTGTAGGCACTCATGGTCCCTGCATGCAGCAGCAGTGAGGTGCCAATGTCCAGGGATCTGTCCATCATTTGGGTGTGCTCAGTGCCCAGCTGCACGATGGTCTGGTTGAGCAGCTCCAATGCCTCCATCTACTGCTTTTGCTCCCATCACTCCCACCTTCGTTCCGTTCACGCTGACCTCCTTCATGCGTTTCCTGGTTCCTGGGGGCCGTGGGGATGGGCCATGCCCTGCAGGGGCCCCCAAGGCCTGGGTGCATCCCCTATGGCTCGTGTGCCCTCCCAGCTGCTTACATACCCTCTATGTGCATCTCGGAGTCCTTCAAGGCCAGCTCCTCTGTGGGGCTGTGCTCCCCCTGGGTCCACTGACTCAGGGTGACCAGTGTGCCAGCCTTGGATCCGCCTGAGTCAGACTGTGGCCGTGGGCTCCTGGTGCTGGTTTGTGAGGGGACATGCTGCTCCCCGAGGTCCTGGGGCATTCCTTGGGAGGAGCTTGGTCCCCAGGGTCAGTGTCTGCAGGCGGGACTGCCAGGGGTGGGGGTACATCGGCCCATTCCCTGCCCTGGACCATGGC
Source organism: Sphenodon punctatus (assembly GCA_003113815.1). Lineage (NCBI taxonomy): Eukaryota > Metazoa > Chordata > Lepidosauria > Sphenodontia > Sphenodontidae > Sphenodon > Sphenodon punctatus. The sequence goes on from QEPC01013985.1 coordinate 1,036,384, forward strand.
ACTCCCCATGAGCTGTGGGATGACAATGGAGACTTTCATGTGTAGGACACGGTCCAGGGCATCATAGTAGAGGGCAGTCCGTGCTCCACGTCCAGACCACTGGTTGTTGTCCTTGATGGCCTTGTACCCCGTCTTGAGGTCCTTGGTCTTGGAGCGGCATTGGGCCACAGACCTATGGTATTCATCCACCTCCATGTCCCGCACAATCTCCATGAACACATGCTCATTCCTCTGGTTCATGGTGAGCTCCACCTGGTGCTCCAGGAACCCCCAGATCTTTATGAAGTCCTCGGTCCCCTTGTGCCCCCATTGCCCCCCTTGCTGGTACCGGCGTCTCCTGCATGTGCCCTCCTCCTGCGGTTCCTCTGCCACCCCCTCCGCTTCTCCTCCACCGGTCCCTTCTGGGGGCTCCGGCTCCCGGGCCCATTTCTGGGTCTGTGGGTCATAGAGGGGGGGTTAGTGTCTTCGGTCCTTTTGACCCGCATCCCGCATCCCTGCCCCCCTCCTGATGGGCACCCCCCTCTGTGCCCCTCTGCCGCTGTGCGGGCCCCCCCTTGCTTGCCTTACCTGTTTCTGGGGTGCCTCCATCCCCTGGCTGGTTGTCCCCTCAGGGACGACCAGCTCCAGTTGCTGCTGGTGCTGCTCCTCCCCCGCCGCCACCACCACGACCCCTCCTTCCCCCTCCTCCCTGCCTCGCTCACCATCTGCTCTCCTCTCCCTTCCACCTTGCTCCATCCTACAACATTCCCCTGCTGCTGTGTTTCCTTTAAATAGCCCTCCCCGGTCTGTGTGTTGCTCATTGCCTGGCAGCGATGCTGTGTGCTCTCACCACGGCTAGGGATCATTTGGTATGATTCCACCTGGTGGTTGGTGTTCAGTCGTTACGTTTGACGGTTTCTCAGTGGGAATCACTTTCACCATGCTTCCGGGGATGGTCCTGTCCCGACCTCTGGAACCATGGTTGGCTTTGGCCCCTATGGGTAATTGACCGTGGTGAACATCTGGATGCCGCTGATCAGATGTTCACTGCTCTTTGGCCATGCCATGGGATTGTCCGTGGTTCACTGTGGTTGACCATGGTATCATTACATTTGAAATTACCCCCAGTCTCCCTACAATACTATGTAAATACATTTATTTATTTATTTATTTATTTATTTATTTATAGTTGCATTTGCATGCCAGCTCCTCCTGCTACAAAATGGAGCCCTGGTACCCTGATCCATTTTGCTGCAGGGGGGCTGTTGGGCAGTCCCTCAGTGGGGTACCCCAGTGGGGTGCCCACAGCCCCAGTGGGGCACGCCCAAGGGGTAGGGAACACTTTCCGTGGGCTGTACCACCATCCCTAATGCCAGTGTGGGGTGTGTGGCCCCCTCGCCATTGGAGGGGGTGTGGCCATCTGGCTGGTGGAACCTTCTTCTGCTGGCGCTTCCCCCCCCCCACTCCCGGCTGCTTGCTGCTCCTCGGTCCTGCCACCAGCACAAGGTCCTTTGCACTCACGGTAGGGCTTAGCTCGATCACGCTCATAGTCTATAAAAACAACTGTCTAATAATGCCATGTTAAAAACTAACTTATCTAATTATAATACATTTCCCCTAAAGGGAAAAGCTCCAAATAATAAATCCATTGTATAGCAACTACATGGCAGCAGACTAGGATCATATCCTTAATAAAACATGTAACATAATATAACTCAATCAGATACTGCAAAACATTTTCTATAAGTCTGTGCAAAATGTAAAATATAACCACCCTGACTACACGGGGATAGAACAGTTTTTCATCATTTAGGCATGTGCAAGGCTTTTCTATGGGTTGTATTTATTTGTATTTTAGTTTATAATAGTTAGTTACACATAAATTAAAAAATAAAATATTAAACTTTTTAAAATATATATTTAGACACACAAATTGATATCCATCTTTACAATCTGGAGAAGATTATATCTATAAGGAATTGCATACAAGTGGAATCAATTTCAATATTTTGGCAAGAAAATCCTGATAGCATGAGGAGGGAGGCTATACTGGCCCAGAGTTTTGCACAGCAGGATACAACACTACTAGGAATTCTTGTCCTGGGGCCTCTACTCTTCTCTATCTATACCCTGTCCCTTGGCAAACTCATTGCCTCCCACGGCTTCCAATATCACCTCTATGCTGACAACACTCAACTCTATCTCTCCACCCCCTCTCTCTGCCCTTCTGTCCAAGCTCGCCTCATCAACTGTCTCTCTGATATCTCAGCCTGGATATCCCAATGTCAGCTCAAGCTCAACATGGCTAAGACTGAACTCCTTATCTTTCCTCCCTACCCTTCTTCTCCCTCTTCCCTGTCCATCCTTATTGATGGGGTCACTATCCATCCTGTTCCCCAAGCCCGTAGCTTGGGCTTCATCTTTGATTCTCACATTTCCTTTAAACCTTACATTGACTCTGTTGCCAAGTCCTGCCACTTCGCCCTTCACAACATTGCTCGGATTCGCCCCTTTCTCTGTCT
>QEPC01013985.1:1054489-1074390 GCA_003113815.1 Sphenodon punctatus
ACCCCTTGTCTCTCCCTCTGTTCCCCTTCCTATGTCTCTCCCCCAGCTCCTGTCTCTCAGATTGTAAGCCCTAAGGGCAGGGACCGTGTCTATTTTATTACTTTGTAAAGTGCCAGGTACACTGCTGGTGCTATATAAATGTTTTTTAATAATAATAATAATAATAATTAATAATAAATAATGTGCAATCCTCAAACCATTTTGATGCTATACCACTGATTTTGATGAGACTGCTCCAGAATAAGTGGGTCATGAACTATGGCTTTAATGTCTAGAAATATATTCATTAAGTGGGAGGGTAGAAACAAGAGTCGCAAAATCAGTCAATTTCTGTCTTCTGTAATTACACTTCTGCAACTTCACTCACAACAGTCCTCCTTAGCAGCCCTCCTACCTAGAAATCAGGGAGGGTATATGGCACAATCCTCCACACATTGAAGTCAGTGACAATGGGTGTTTTCAAACATGACAGTGGCCTGCATTGCCATGCTTCTTTCTTTCTTTCTTTCTTTCTTTCTTTCTTTCTTTCTTTCTTTCTTAAAACTTTTATCCCACCCTTCCTCAAAGACTCAGGGCGGTTTACAAAATCAGAAACACAAAATAGTAAAAATATAAAATATAATATATTAAAAAAAAACAAATCCCTGCCCTCACCCAAACTCTATCCCCGCCTGTTAAAAGTTCTGCCAAAAAGAAAAGTTTTACACTGCCTCCAGAATATGATCAAGCTTGGGCTCTGACGGACCTCCAGGGGAAGGGATTTGCAAAGTATGGGGAAGGAACCAAGAATGCCTCTCTGCAGGCCCTTGTTGTGCAGACAAAATTGGCTGCTGGCACCCGCAAGAACGCGCTCCCGGCTGACTGCAGGGGCTGCAATGGAGCATGGAAGGAAAGATGGTCTTTCAGATATGGCACAGGGCCCACTATCATGTTAGTTTTACCTCACCGGATGATGGCACAGATAGATCCCAACTATGGTGGCAGCTAGCATGGGCTGTGACCTGGGGGGAAAAGGTCTCCTAGTCACAGCCCACGCTAGCCACCACCACGGCTTGGATCCAACCGCCCAACCAGGAGTAAAGCAGGCTTTAACGTTTGAAAGTCTGCTTGATTGGACTCAGTCTGGAGTCTGTGGTGGCTCTGGGCACCATAGGCTACTGTGGGGCTGTGGGGCTGCCTCCTGTCTGGTTGACTCATGCAGCCCTGCTGTGAGGTGACATCTGAGGATCGAACCTGGAGAAGTCTGCTCACCCCATTGCCAAATAGGTGATCAGAGGAGGGGGAATCCTCCATACTCCCTAATCAGCTGTTTGGTGGACGGGTTGAGCACGTTCTTCTGAGCCCCCAAATCAGCTGTTTGGTGGCCAGGGTGAGTGAACTCCTCTGCAACCCCCATCAGCTGTTTCATGGCAGCTCCTCAGGGTGGGTGGNAAATCAGCTGTTTGGTGGCCAGGGTGAGTGAACTCCTCTGCAACCCCCATCAGCTGTTTCATGGCAGCTCCTCAGGGTGGGTGGGTGGGAACGTGCTGAACAGCAGGGGTCCGGGTGTCCCGCCCCATGTGGACAGCTCCTCAGTTGACCCATGGCATGGAGGGACTTGTGATGGAAGCCCCCTGCCTGGATTCCAGGTGTGTGTGTGTGTGTGTGTGCTGCTCATTTGGACTTCCCTCCCTGCTGGCCCAACGTATGGCAGCTGTGATTGCCCTCCCCAGGGCCTGCAGGGGAACTGGCTCACCCCTGTCTCATTTGTTTTCACCCACTGTTCTTTTAATGTCAGTGTGTATTCAGAAGCAGAGTGGCTGCAGTTTATAGCTTAGTCTACCAACTCTTTGTGTTGAAATAGTACAATCCCTCTCAAGAACTATCCCCACCCGTACTGTGTCTCCAGGAATGGTACATTCCATATGTGTAGAGAGATGGTACGCTCCTTGCTCAGGACTGGCTCCTACTGTGTTTCCCAGGAATAGTACACTCCATGCTCAACTGCACTGTGTATCTGTCTGCATACTGTGCCCTCAACTTCTTTGGTGGCAACGATCTCTAATGCCTATATCCTAGATTTTCCTATATCCCTTTTTGCTCTCTTGTGCTACTTCTCTGTTTCCCAACCAGTAACCCCATTCAGCTTCTCCAATAAGGGGAGGACAAACTGTGGCTTAGGAGCCATATGCAGCTCTCATGCAGTTCAAGTGTGGCTCTTGGCCAAGGCCATCCCAAGGTCCCATGATGCCTTTTTTGTCTGGTTCACTGCATGCACTGGAGTCTCAGTAACTGAACTGCAACTTCTCCTCAAAATATCAGTAGCCAGGACCCCAGAGCACTAGTTCTGCCAGCAAAACACAAAGCAGGAAAGGCCTGAGCTGGAAGATGCTTCAAAGGGGCATGTGTGTGTGTGTCTTGTGGCTCTTGGACATGTGAAGATTTTGGTATGTGGCTCTTTGGATTGGGAAATTTGCTTACCTTTGGATCCTGGAGGTAGGGCAACAACATTCCTGTCCAAAAACAGCTCTGTAGCTCCATGGAAACTGAATGAAGAAACATGTTTTGCACTAAGAGTGGGTCATATTTCAAAGTGGAGACAGCTTCTTGGGGAGCAAACAGTACTTTATGTTGCAAGTCCGTGGCAGGTGTCAGGAATTCCTGGGATCTCTGGGGTCTCCTGAATCCCTGAACTGCATTAGCTCGACCATGATACAATTCAGTAGCATCTTTTTCCAGACAGTAAAATTAACAGACAGTAAAATTTATTTGTAGTTTAGGTAAGGTCATAGTGCTTTCTCCTTCTACATAACTCCAGAAACTTGTCCCAGAAGCAACTGTTTTAATATCTACCTCCAATACTTCCAGTTCGGAGTAGTCCCTTTGGAGTCCTGGCATTGTCCCAGATGGAAGAAATCCAGTCCATCCTTTCTGTTTAACTCCCACTCTACCCATTCACTTTGAAGTTCTTTCTCTACAGGGTTACATGCTGTGAGGCTTCTATCACTACTCCTTGGAGTCTGCCTGCCCTCCTCTTTTCTTCTCCTCTTTTGCACAAAACATCTGCACTATCCTAATAAATAAGAATTTTGTGAAAAAAATATCATTTTTGAATAAATTTGTTAACAAATAATATTAATTTCCAGATATGGATATCTGTATTTGTGCTCACTGCTGTTGAAAATTCATCACTTCAGTGATTCAGTACTTGTACTTCATTCACTTCAATAATTTGGTATTTCAGTATTCAGTAGGGATGGGACATCGGGCAAAAAACTGGTTTACCGGATTAAAACTGGTTTACCGGTGCCAGATCTATTGATTTCAATGAGGAACTGTCAGTGTCCCCATTGAAATCAATGGGGGAAAAAAACAATCCCTCCCAGGCTGCATGGGTGAAAGAGGGGACACCCCCCACCCACCCTGCCCAGCCTGGATTTTTTTTTTTTTTTTTTAAAATTCCCCAAAGTCCCTGGCTCTGGGCTGCCACTGGCGACCCGGAGCCCGCACCAGCAGTTAGGTACTAGGGTGATTCCTGGGGTGGTGAGTGGTCTAACACACACCCCACCCCAGGGATCACCCTACGCCCCCACCCAAGGATCACCTACCTTTGGTGCTTTGGGCGGCGGCGGCAGCATGGCGCTCCGGGCGGCTTCAGCGTTGGCTGTGGCTGCTGGATTCAGCACTTACTAGGCCTTACTGGACGGGGGAGGGAAAAGTGGTTGTTTTTTTTTTTTTTTCTTTTTTTACATTGCGGCCATTAATTTCAATGACCGCAATGTAAAACAATCTGGCATGGGGAACTGGTACCGGTACCGGTACCCCCAATATCCGGATTAATCCGATACTGCCGGTACAGCAAAATACCGGCAGTATTGGATACCAGATAATCCGAACTTCCCACCCCTAGACTATTCAGTACTTCACTCACTTTGCTTTCTTTGCTTCATTGTTGAGTATGTTGTCATTTAGCACTTTCTGTGACTTTCTCCTGAATTAAATCTCATAGAGGAACCAACCAAATTTAAATACATATTCACAATTTAAAATAAATAAATAAATCTGCAGTGTAGCCTAGTGGATAAAGTGCTGGACTTTGACCTGAAAGACCAGGTTTCAAATTCTGTCTTAGTGATGAATTTACTGAGTCACCTTGGATAAATCACTACCTCACAATCTCAGTTCCCCATCTGTAGTGGGAATAATAATGGGAACAACAGGGCTGTTGTGAGAGTGAGCTAGATAAGGATTGTAAAACACCTTTAACAATATTAATGATTGTAAAATACCAGGCAAACTACAGATGCTATATAAATACAACAACAACAACAACAATAATAATTAATAGTAAAGCACTTTGAACATTGAAAGACAGACAATGGGCATTTTTACACACACATTAAAGTTCTGGATTTTTCAATCTTCTGGGTTTACAAGTCCACAAGTAAGTTCTGGATGCATTCTTCACACACACTGCCCTGAGGCAGCCTAAAGTAGCCACAGCTGTAGATGTGACAGTCTGCCATGGAAACCAAGTGACCACAGCTGCCTGGAGCAAAGCAGTTTACCAGGAGAACATTTTACACACAAAAGATCTGGGAGAAGTTCTATGCAGAAGTTCAAAGATCCGGATGTTTAAGATCTGTGTGAGTGATTTAGACACACAGAAAGTTCAGGATGTAACAGCAAACATGCAGGAGAAATGCGTGTGTAAAAACACCCAATAATAACAAATACTACAACTGAAGACCCAGAACTGCAGTGGGCAGCACATTTGCTACCTGCAGGTGATACCCACATTTTTGGGCACCTCCAGTGGGCACCCAATGGGATATCTGCCCCCCCCCCCCCCCATTGGATGCCTGGTGCCTCAAAATGCTGGTATTACTGAGGTGTCTCTGGGAAGCTGAACCCAGACTGACTCGCCTCACTGCTGGGCTGCTGTTCCTCCGGTTCTGGTTTCTGCTCCCTGCTCCTCTCCAGTCCATGCACCGCTCAGCTGTAGGCCTGAAACAAGGAATCTTGGTAAGTTCTGCTTCCATTGTAAGCAGGACATTTGCCAATTTTTTTGCAAGGTGGAAACGTATCAGCTGCTGTTTTTGCCACTTTTCATTTTTTGGGGCAAGTTGAATGAAGCTGCTACGGCTGGTCCCAAGCACCATGTGTGCCCCATGTGTGCACTCCTGGAGGCTGTGGAGATGAAAACGTAACAAAAATAGTGCTGTGGAAGTGCTAGAAATTGCCATAGAAGTGATGTAAAACTGTCATAAAATTCTTGTGAAGTGAAAAAAAAAAAAAGGCCTGGAAAGTGATAAAAAGTGACAAAGTCCCCCGAAGTGATGAAAATGATAAAAAGTTCTGGAAAGTGATGAAAAAGATGAAAAAAATGGTGGAAGTGCAGAATCACGGGAAACTGACAAAGAATCAGTGGATATTCACAAGCACTCCTGAAAGATTGATATTTCCATTTGGAATGTGAACATTTACTTTCATCTCGTCCCTACTCAGCTGAGGTGGGGACTTCACCACTTGACTTTTTCTAAGCAGGGGGAAGTGAGGAGGCCTCTTCCAACCTTGGTGCCCCCCCCAATGGTGGCCACTACTCACTCTAAGGGAGAAGCAAGCAGGGAGCAGCAACTGAACTGACGGAGCAGCCACCCCAGTGGTGAGGTGAGTAAGTCTAAAGAGTCAGGTAGCCCATTGGGCTGCGTTTGGGTACCAATTGGTGTATGAATGCCACTGGAACGAGTTGGACACTCCAATTCAATGGGTTGCCCAACTCTGGACATGATGTACTGAAGTGAATAAAGTGACAAACAACTGGAGTGGAAACAAAAATGAATTTCACAAGCAAATTAATTTGAATACAACCTCCAAAATCACTTCACACAAACAAATACTCATAGATCAAATTTCCTGAATCTGGTATTCACAGCAAATATTTGTTTCAGAATTAAGCCACCAATTTCCTGTAGGCTTGGGAAATATTTAGGGATGTGCGAACAGAACGCGGTTCGGTTGTTTGGTCCTTCGGTTTGGGAACCGAGTTTGGGTTCAGTCGTTTGTTCTGGGGACTGAGTTCAGATTCAGTCATTTGGTTTGGTGGACTTCAGTTCGGTTTGGTCGTTCGGAAATTGGTATTGGTCTAGCTATCGTGTGGTCCCGTGATTGCGTCGGAAACCGGAAACCGGAAATTCGAGTGAGTGCAGAGCTTGTGTGGAGAGACAGCATGTGTGGTGTGACTGGTTGTCTGTTTGGTTTTGTTTGGTGTGTTTTGGCTGTGTTGGACTGTGTGTGTTGGTTTGGCTGTGTTGTTTTGGCTGGTTGGTGAGTTGGTGGGTGCGTTTTGTTTGGCTGTTTGTGTGGGACTTGGGGAAAAAAATGAAGAGGTGCCTTAACAGGAATTGGAAGAAGGTCAAGGTGGAGGAGGAAGAAGAGGTTGCTGGACCTTCTGAGGTGGTGGGGGTCAGCTCCTCCTCAGAGGAACAAGAGGGCACAGGAGGTGCTGCCAGGTTTGTAAACTTTACTTTTACTTTGAGGACAAGAAGAATACTATCCTTTAGAGCAAGCTCACTGGCATGTAGGTGGGTGGGTGGTGGGCAGTCAGGCCCAAAGAGTGAGCATCAGCGGGTGGCAGCGGATGTCTGCCATAGAGAGAGAGAGGGTGTGGGGGACTCTTCCAGCAGTCAGGCACGAGCCAAAGGAAGCAACCACCCAAACACATGCCAGCTATCCATAGCAAGGGTCTTCCGATCCATCCCAAGCACCCCAAGAAGGGCTGGATTTGCACGTGCCAGCAAGGGTCTTTCCATTTGCCATCCCTAGCTTCCCCTAGCACCTCAAGGAGGGAGAACTAGAGGCATCATCATAAATGCATGATATTATTTAGGTGTTGTAAATGTATGTGTTCCTGTTTCAGAGAGGGTGATGATGCTGCCCCTGCCGCTGGTGCCCAGGCCCCCAGAAACCCATCAAGGTGGAGGTCACCACTGCCAGAAAGCGGGCACACAAGGTCAGCTGTCTGGCAGTGGTATGACAAGCTGAAAGGTGCCGGATATGCCAGATGCATGGTAAGGCATGGGAGCTGGAACAACAGGGAATGGATTGCCCTATGACCTGTTAGGAAGTCCCCTGAAGAGAGAGATTGGCCTCCTCCCACTTGTGGAGACAGAATGAAGGCAAGGCTTGACAGACCATTGGTCTGACACAGTTGCCATCCCTAGCACCCCAAGAAGGGCAGATTTGCACGTATGGCACTTCTTATGTTCCTATCTTTTTATATTCTTTAGATCTGTACCAAAAAAATAAAGCAGGGCTCACAGGGGACCACATCAGGACTCATAGCCCACATAGACTCTGGCATGGAGGAGTAGCATGGGAAGAAGGGGGGGAAGGCACAGAAAAAGCGCTGCCACCAGGACAGCCCTTCCCCCTCCTCCAGCAGCACTGAGGAGTCCCCCCAGGAGTCGGAAGCTGCAAGGGATTTTTTGGTCGAAGTGAAGAAGCCAACCCAGGACTTTATGGACAGGCTACAGCTGCAAGCCCTGACGATGGAGGACTGGCTGGTGGAACGGTTCCAGGAGGTCGAGGTGCAGGAACAGAAGGTGCAGGCATATTCCCAGTAAGTCTGCACCGAGATCGCTGATGTGGAACTTTACCACCAGTCAGTCTCCAGGTGGCAGGTGGTTGTGGCAGGGGCCTTGGACTTTGCCCTCCAGAATGGGTACCAAATGCCAGAGCACACGGTGCCTGTCCCTAGGTCCCATGCACCCCTTTTGCCTTTCCCCCAAGTTCCAGGGGACAGGACCAAAGAGTAGACAGCTTAAGTTTCCTTTCTTTTTATATATATTCATGTTTGGTTTTGGTTTTATAATGTTGTTGTTGTTGTTGTTGTTTAAAAGTGTTAATAAAAGTTATATTTGTTGTTCTGAGCTTTGTTTGACTTTTATCCCTCTGTGCTGAAGTTCTGGCAGGTGGCAGAATCTCATACAGATTGTTGATCCCTACCAGCAGAACCACATGTAGCATAGGTATTAACCCAAAGATGTGCCAGCAGCAGGGTCTCAACTTACAGACAGCCCCTCAGGAGGAGCAGGGCTTGTGTCTGTGTGAGTGTGCCAGAGAGAAAGAGAGAGAGGTTCTTGGGCAGTCGAGCAGCAGGTGCTGAGCAGAGGGGCTCTTTAATCAGCTTCAGCAGGCATCCATGGGTGGGTGCAGAGGAGTAGGCTGGTGGGGGTGGGCAGGCTTGCGGGCAGGCACTGGTGTCCACTGGCCAGTGGCCAGTCAGGTACGAGCAGCGGCAACACCCAGATGATGGATTTTAGGACTAGAGTGACTGCTTCTGGATGCAGTGGAATGGAATGACAGCCCCCCATGACTGGAATGATGGTCCCAGAATCTCTATGATGGTTCATGGGACTGGCATGACTGACTGCTTCTGGTACAGTGGAATGACATCCTATGGGAGTTGAATGATGTCCCTAGAATTAGTGCTTCATTGGGCACACTTCATTCAATCGTGCGATAGGTGGTAGCAGGTATAGGAATGCACACAACACAGGCAGGCACATATAATACATTATGTTATAGTCCATCTCATTCTGGTAGGTTTGCTGCTGGATGTGGGCATCGGGCATGAGCACAGATGATAGCTCTTCCTGGTTCTGGCAGGTGGCAGCTTGAGCTGGATACACCTCTTGCCCTCCACCCCCATCTCTCTCATTCTAGCGGGGAGCCTCTCTCTCTCTCTGGCCATATAGTGCAGGTGACAGCATGGGTGGGATAATGTCTGTCTCTTCTTCTAGCAGTGGGGAGACTTTCTCTCTTGGCAGCAACCTGGGTGGGCAGACAGGCAGCATGGCGTGAGAGGCAGGAAGGTGGGCTGAGACAGGCTTTGAGCTTGGCAACCTGGGAAGGCAGACAGGCAGCATGGCATGAGAGACAGGCAGGTGGACTGGGGCAGGCTTAGAGCTTGGAGGCAACCTGGGTGGGCAGACAGGCAGTGTGGCATGAGAGGCAGGCTGGAGGGCTGGGGCAGGCTTTGAGCTTGGTGGCAACCTAGGTGGGCAGAGAGACAGTGTGGCATGAGAGGCAGGCTGAGGCAGACTTTGAGCTTGGCAGCAACCTGGGAAGGCAGACAGGCAGCGTGGCATGAGAGGCAGTAGGGAAGGCAGGCTGGGACCTTAACACGGCACTCAGATAGACTGGAGAAGACTGTGCAGTGGGCACACGAGAGAGAACCAGTCAGATTGGCGAGCCGAGATCGTCTAGCTAGAGGCTGGCTGGCAGGCTTACAGTTTGTTTCCGAATGCCACCCTGCATCATGAGGTCAGACAGATAAGCTGGCCGAGGCCATCTAGTATGAGAGAGAGAGGTGTGTGTGTGTCAGGGTGGGTGCCACACCAGCTTGACCTGGTGTGGCAGCGTGGCATGAGAGGCAGGCTGAGGTACTTGACCTGGTGCCACACCAGGTCAAGCACCTCATCGGCCAGCTTCCTGCCCTCAGGGTCACAATCCTGCCCCCTGAGAATCTCGGCCAGCCTCCTGTGGAGACTCTGGCCAGAGGGATCACCTGGCTGAGGGTGGCACTGGAGCTGCTCACGGTCTCTGTCACAGTCAGGAATGGTCTGAGCATGAAGACCATGTGATTATAAAGGGCACCCCCCAGCTCTGCTATTCGTACCTCCAGCGGAGGTCACGCTGGGGACCTGCTGCAGCCGACTCCACGATTCCGCCTCCCACAGCACACGCTCCACCGCTGCCCAACACATCAAGGAAGCCTCCGGTTGCTACGGCAACCCTGCAGTCACCTTACACAACAACAACGTCCCCGGCTGCGTCGCATGGCGTGGGGGCGGAGCCAACACCGCTGCAGTGATCACTGCGGCTGCGGGCGTGCCAGGAGGGCGGGGCGGACACATAAAAGCCAGTGCTGTGCAACACACAGTGCCACAGATGTGGCAACGACACAGCTCTGGGAGGAGGGACAGCCATCGCCTCAGCTCCAGTCATCTCCTCTGCAGGACTAGTGTCTTTTTCTGCCTCACTGTTCCCAATCACTGTGAAGGGGAGTACTGGGACCCTGACGCTTCACTGCCCACCATGTGACTGCCACTCTCCCTGTGCCCCCTATAGCTGCTATTGCTGCTGATGCTGCTACTACTCTCCCTGATGCCATTGCTCGGGGATCGGGCCCTGCCTCTAGCAGCCAGGGTTGGATCCACAAGTCCTGGACTGCTGGGGATCACCTCGACAATGGGGACATTGGTGGCCCTGGAGGAACATCAGAAACAGCACCTACTCCTGCAGCCGCAGCAGAGACAGCTGCAGCCTCATGTACTGCAGGCCTCCCAGTTCCCTGCATGGCAGTGGAGGACGCTGACAGGAGGCACTGTCGAACCACCTCCAGACTAGTGCCACTGCTGGGAGACTCTGAACCCTGTCTCCCAAAATCAGGCCTGTGAAGCTTGGGGTGTGGTGATGGGCTTTGTCTGCTGCTGCTGCCTGCTACCACTTCTCTGACACGGCCCCTACCACCACCTCTGCCACATGCCCCATTGCCCACCTTACAGGTAGCAGATCGGCCTCTCCTACTTCCCTTCTCCATGTCTTCCAACTCAAACAATGTGACAGGCAGCACACAAAGATTTTATATATTTTTTTAAAAAAATTATTCAAATTTTTTATCTAATAATATTTATAGATAGATAGATATAGATATAGATACACACACACACACACACACTAACTCTAACTATAGTATTAATTATTCTCAAATCTATGTAACTAAATATTATATCTACAAAGGCCTAGTCCTAAAACACACTCTAAAATATCAAAACTGAATAACTACACACTATCTCTATCTATCTCTATAACTAAGCTAACTCATCTATCTATCTATCTATCTATCTATCTATCTATCTATCTATCTATCTATCTATCTATCTATCTATCTATCCAATATTATACAGGGATGGTGGGGGGGACACAAAGAACACAGGGAGGGTTACAAAACTAAAATGAAACCTAAATCAATCTAATCCTACTCTAAATAAATCCAAAAACAGGGAAAGGGAATCAGCAATGGAATATATACGGGGGGAGGGGGGGGGGAGGATTCAATGGAGGGTAGGGAGAAAGAACACAGGGATGGGTAAAACATAAAAATAACACCTAAATCTATCTAATCTAATCTAAATAAATGATAATATGGAGGTAAATATGTGGGATGGGTGAAATAGGAGGAGGATGGCAATGGATTAGGAAGGAATAGGAATGAACAAAAACTGCTGGGAGAGGGAGCCTTCTGAAAATGCCTGCTGTCAGGATCAGTGGCTAGCTGAGAAGGTGTTGGAACCCCTTCAATGAGTATTGTTACTTGCTGAGCCCACCTTATCACAAGCCCCATGGACTCTGTGAAGCCTAGTCCCCCCTGTTCCCCATGTCCAATCGCAGACTGCAAAGCCAGTGGTTTGAGGAGAAAAGGGATGGTGATTGGGCAGGCTGACTGCACCTCCAAGCCTCTCCACCCCTGGTGCCTGGAAGTCTGCTCCTCAGCTGACTCCCCCTCTCTGTCACGTTTTTGCCTTCCAGACACATTTTTGCCACCTGAACTCATCTGAACTCGATCTGAACCGATCAAACTGTTCAGCCATTTCAGAGTTCGGATCGAGTTCGGGTTCGGTGGGCTTGGGTTCGGTCGTCTGAACAGACTGAGTTCCGTCCGAACTCCGAACTGCATTCGCACATCCCTAGAAATATTCTCCAAGCTGAAGTGCAGGTGGTTGTTAGCTGAGTCTCACTTCCATTGACCATGCTTCTTATAGATCTCACCCTTTCCCAGAACCCTGCTCCAAAAGGAAAGGAATGATAAGCTTTCTCCCTCATTTTCTAATAAAGCTAACCAAAAGGGGACACAAGCGCATAGGAAGGAATAAAATCCAGGACTTTTTGCATGCTTATCACAAGGCTTTATCCAGGCACACTGTCATGCTAATGAAACAGTCTAACAGCTATTTAATTACTGAGTAATATGCAGAGATTTTCTTTAGTGTCTGAAGTGAAAAGGGGGCCTAGCATTTGCTCCTGTAGATGAGGTGGTAGAATTCTGAAAAAGATTCTGGCAGGTCAATAGTTCTCATCTGTTGTAGGCCAGGGGATACTGAATGTGGTCATAATTTGTTTCCTCTGTCTTGGGATCATGCTTCGCCAAGCACTTTTTGGCCCTGCTTTATTTTGTTATCTGGCCTTTGGCTTTGTTTGGTCTGCTATCAGACTGCTTCCATTCCCTGGTGGTGTCTCTCCTGAGTGCCGCTCATCTTATACTTTCCTTCTCAGCCAGTTAGCCACTTCTCTCTGTAAGTGCTTCCAGCTGGGAAGCAATTAAGGCAACCGTGCTGTTGACCTTCAGGGCTGCATTCTGCAAAGATTTAGGACAGTGCCCTTTCACACACAAAGGACTGCACCCTATGAGTAATTAGAGCAGCTCCTAGGACTCATTCACACATCGCTATTAGAGTGGGTAGTGGCCCAATCCCGAATGTGGAGTGTTTTTTGAAAACCTTCCTTCTTCTTGTGCTCCTTAATGAGCCCTTGTCTTTTGCCACTTGTTGATGCATTGGGTGGATTAGTGAAATGCAGGGAAACTGCAGCTGTGTGAATGCATTGCTATTAGGGAACATGTTGTGAATTTGCAAGGGAAGGAAGAGTCTAGTGTGAGTGGAGCCTCGTGCATTGGTGAATTCTGGCAAGAGTATTGCAGGGTTTTCCTGTATTATAAGGAATACTGCATTGACTCAGCTCACTTTTAAAAAGGGGCAGAAAGGGAATCATTTCCACTTTTCATTTGAATTCTAGCTTGGCTGATAAATTAGTGTATTGGTAGTCAGGTAACCGTTAATTACATTAGATAGGGAGGAGGTGGATTGTCTCCCTGGTGGGGAGTGTCCAGTAACCGATTCTGAACATCTTTAAATCCTGGGTTCCTGTGACAGAATTTGTTCCACAACCATTTATAATCCAATTAAAAATAAATAAATAAGTGAAACCCCAAGCACTTCCAAATTGTCAGCATGAGCAATAGAAAAGCACCTTAAAGTTTAACTTCCCGACCGTTCTCCTTAATGAAGGGGAAGCACAAGAATAAATGTCATCAATTTGCTTATTCTGGTGAATTACTAGTGCTTGGGGTTTTAGGTGTGTGTGTATTTTTTGAAAAAAATATAATGGTGTCCAACCTGTTTTTAATCAGCCCTTGGCTATTAATTCTCCCTTTTTCCCCTCAGCAAAGCAAAAGATAATGAAATGGAAGGCTTTCCAATATTTATAATCACAAGCAGCAGGCTATGAAGCTACTGGGAAGGTTTTACAACTCATTATACCTAGGAATGAAGCCACCTACCCTGGAGATGTTCTGACAGAGAGTGAGGCAAAGTATCTGCTTAGCAACACCAGCCACCATGAGGCACCAGGATGCTTCATTCTGCAGCAGTTCTTCCCCGCTGATTACAGAATCGCATTCACTGTATTCGTCTAGATATTCAGGGCCCCACAAAAGACTAGGATTTAGTATTATTTCTCATTTGTATTGCTCCTACATTGTCGTGGGCACTGTGGGGAAAGCCCCTATAGAGATTTCAGTATAAAAGAATGGGCAGGGAAAGAGTGGAAGGGGAAACCGATAGAGAAAAGTGAAGTGACTTGTCCAAAGTCACAGAGCAAGTCAGTGGGAGAGTTGGAGACCAAGGTGTCGTGAGTTACAGGTCTCTGATCCAACATGATCCTGATAGGATCTGACCAATCCCATTAGGCTAAGTTTATTTTATTTATTTATTTACTTATTTTCTCATATTTTTATGCTGCTCCCTCCTGCTCACACATCTCAGGGTGGCTAACAGCATCTTAAAATAACAATAAAACCAGTAAACATTAAAATAATCCCGGCAGAAAAGACAAAAAATTCCCAACCCTAACCCAACTCCCCACCCATCACCTGTCTCCCTCACCAAAGGTCCGGTGGAACAGTCAGGTCTTAGACAGTCTACAGAAAGAGGGGAGGTTGAAGGATAGGCAGACCTGCGATGGGAGGGAGTTCCACAGCCACAGTGCGGCCACCAAGAATGTCCTTCTCATAGTCGACACCCGGGAAACCTGTGGGACTTCAAGGAGGATGCTCCCAGCTGACTGCAGGGGCTGATCCATGACCCGAGGGGTGAGGCGATCCTGCAGATAAGTGGGGCCCAGGCCATCTAGGGCTTTAAAGGTCAAAACCAACACCTTGAATTGGGCCCAGAGGACTATTGGCAGCCAGTGCAGAGAATGAAGCACTGGTGTAATGTACTCATGACGACATGTTCCCCATAGGAGACGAGCTTCTGCACCAGCTGAAGTCTCCGGACCTTCACCAAGGGTAGCCCCACGTAGAGCGCGTTACAGTAATACAACCTCGAGGTGATAAAAGCATGGATGATAGTGGCAAGGTCCGTGTCTGAGATATACGACTGAAGCCATCTCACCAGATGTAAGTTTATTTATATTTATTTATTTGCTAGATTTCTACCCTGCCCCTCCTGAGAACAGCTCGGGGAAGCTTCCAACAATAAATATATATATTTAAAATACATATAAAACAATTTAAAACACATAAAAAATACAATATAAGGTATTAAAACAGGGCCCGGGAAAACATTAAAACAATAAATAGGGTAGGGGAGATAAAAACCCACTAACCCCGCTCCGCCCCTCCTCAAAGGCCTGGGCAAACATCCAGGTTTTACAACTTCGCCGGAATGTCAACAGGCTTGGGGCCAGGCGAGCTTCCTCCAGAAGGGAGTTCCAAAGGTGGGCCCGGCCACTGCGAATGCCCTCTCCATTGTGGCCCCCCGTTTAACGTGGGGGACCTCCAGAAAGGCACCCCTGGCAGACCGAAGGAGCCGCTCTGGGGCGCGGAGGCGAGGCGGTCCCTGAGGTACGAGGGGCCCAGACTGTGAAGTTGGGTTGAACATTCTGTCTCTCTGAGCTCATTGGGCTGAGTCATGCCAGACACCCTAGCTGGGGATGACTGTCATCATTACCATCATGTCATGATACATTGTAGTGTGAGTCCATGTCAGAACAGGGTAAGGGAGTGCCACTTTTAGTCCCCTTTCTGACAAGGTCCCAGATATCAATATGGTTACACAATGACCTGAAAGGCACAGACCAGGGACATCATATCAGAAAATGGGGAAATAGTTCCTTCACCTAACCCAATCCTTTGAAGCAGTCCTGCCCATTATGGGGCATTGTGACATCATGGCATTCAATAGGACATGGGGCCACCACTAGGCAGAGTGGCATTGGGTCAGGTGGAGTCCTGGAAATGCCCAACCCCATTGGGTCTAGGGTTAGGTCATACCTGATGTGGCTGTGCTCAGATCCTGCTTGGGCTGGAATTTCAGCGCTGAGAGAGGCTCTTTCTTGAATCTCATTGCTGTGACCTACCATGGTATCTGGATAAATCGTCTGGAAATACCTCCTTTTTGTCCATAAAAGACCTCTCACAACAATTACACTGCACAGGAACAATGGAACTATCTGTCACAGAGGTGAGATTTTGGAGAGCAGGAGTCAGTACAGCCACAGAAACTGGTTGTAGACTATGGAAGTAGGAAAGAGACAAAAAGCAACACAGTGAAGAGGATACCTTTTATCAGACCGTTTTCTGTAGGTGGGTGCATGTGGACTATTACCCTGAAGACAAGCTCTGAAGGGATTGGGGGTGAAAACTTACCTAACACTTTCAGGATAAAATTAATTCTTTTAATTTAGCTTTCCCAGAATATTTTTTTATTAATTTATTAAAATTATTTTTATTATTTTATTAAAAAGATATCCTGTGTTGATGTGAATATTAAACTTAATATAAGACAGAGGAGGAGAATCATGGCACACAGGGACAGAGATGCTGGGATCTGCTACACTCAATATTACAGCCTAAACTTTCAAAAGTCATTCCTGTGATGCCTCTTTCTAATGCTTCAATTTTTGAGTGCCTGGCTTGAGGCCCCTTAATAGAACATGATTTCAGAAAAGGATGGGCTCTTATCCACTCTGAAAACCAGACCCTTTTGGGGTGTCTCCAGTTGAATGCTTAGAAAATGAGGCACCAAAAATCATTAGTCACTTTTGAAAATCGAACCCTTTTTGTCTCCCTTCATATGTGGAATTTGACACTCTAAACCAGGGATATGGAATCTCTGGCCGGTGATACAAATCTCTGATCGGTGATCTCTGGCCAAATACAACCCTATCCTTAATTCTGGCCCATCTTGACTCCAATGGCTGCTAGTAGGGATGGGACTTTGGGCAAATTCTAGGTATCGATTGTATATTGGTTAGGGGTGGGAAAACCAGTAAATCCGGTATCCGATAATGCCGGTACCGGGCGTACCGGCATTATCGGATTTGACCCGGTAATCCAGTCCGGTTACTGGATTCCGGGTGCCGGATTTTTTTACATTGCAGCCATTTAAAAATGGCTGCAATGTAAAAACTTAAAGTTAAAAAAAGGTAAAAAAAACAAACCCTCTCCGAGTCCAGGCTGCGCGGGTGGAAGGGGGGACACCCCCCACCCACCCTGCCCAGCCTGGATTTTTGTTTAAAAAAAGACTCAGAGGCAGGCGAGCCCACCCCCCGCAGCACCAGCGGCCGCGGCGTCCCCGCAGCCGCCGGTAAGTATGACCCGATCCCTGGGGGTGTGTATGTTTAACACCCCCCAACCCCCCAGGGATCACCCCTACTAAAGTTCAGTGCCCTTGCTTACCTTGCGGGGCTCCGGGTGCGGCGGCGGCGGGCGGTCCGGCGGCCTCAACGCCGGCTGTGGCTGCCGGCGTCAGAGATGCTCTAGGCCTTCCGGGGAACTTCCGGGTTTCCCCGGAAGGCCTAGAAGCGTCTCTGACGCCGGCAGCCACAGCCGGCGCTGAGGCCTCCGGACCGCCCGCCGCCACCGCACCCGGAGCCCCGCAAGGTAAGCAAGGGCACTGAACTTTAGTAGGGGTGATCCCTGGGGGGTTGGGGGGGTTAAACACCCCCCCAGGGATCGGGTCATACTTACCAGCGGCTGCGGGGACGCCGCGGCCGCTGGTGCTGGGGGGGGTGGGCTCGCCTGCCTCTGAGTCTTTTTTTAAACAAAAATCCAGGCTGGGCAGGGTGGGTGGGGGGTGTCCCCCCTTCCACCCGCGCAGCCTGGGAGGGGGAGGGGGGAGGAATTAATTTATTTCATTGAGTTCAATGGGGACACAGTGCCCCATTGAACTCAATGAAATAAATCTGGTACCGGTATACCGGATTTAATCCGGGAATCCGGTTTTTAGGGAACCAGTAACCGGTAAATCCGGTAGCCGATAATGGGCCCGGGGTCCCACCTCTAATATTGGTATAAAGATCTCCATATTGTATCTATCGTATCTATCGGTATCAGATCTTTAACATCGCGGTTTCACCATTGACTTCAATGGGGGAAACCGCAATGTCAAAAATCCGATAATGTAAAAGAACTGATATTGCCAATACTGAAAGTTATCGGTATTATTGGATTAGAACTGAGAGGGTCATTATCTGCCACTCTCAGTTCTCAGGAATACTGATAGTCCCACTCCTAGCTGCTAGTGATATGACCCATTGTCAAGGGTGTGCTACCCCAGGGATCTAACGCAGTGGGTGAGAAGGGCTGCCATGTCTGTGTGTGCTGCATGAGGAGAGGGTGTAGATGGATGCACACCCATCTACACCCACCCCTATGCATGGAGGCACCTCTGTTTTCGCCAGTGCCTCCGTGCGTGGGGATGCGTGCATGCGGGAGTGCGTACACCCACCCCAACAGGATTTACACGGGCAGCACCCACACATGAACACCCAGATTTCTGGGTGTTCATGCAGGGATGTTGCCCATGTAAAAAGGCCCTTAGTTACAGGGAAGAGATTTTGAGTGAGAGAGGGAAGAGGATGCAATTTCACTCATGACAAACCTTTTGACTGAAGACCAGGGAAAGCCTGATGGAAGAGGTAGATTTTCAGGAGGGATTTGAAAGTTAGGAGGGAGGAAGCAGAATGAATGTATCCAGGGAGGGAATTTCAGGCATGGGGGGCAGCAAGAGAGAAGGGGGAAAAACATTTAGAGGAGCAGAGGAGTCATAAGTAGGCTGGGTGCAGAGCAGGAGCGAAACTCCCAGGCAGGAGTGTGGCAGGATACAAAAGTGGAGAGATATGGGGGAGCAAGGCCATGAAGAGCCTTGAAGGTGAAGACCAGGAGCTTGTGCTGAATGCACTTCCATAGAGAGAGCCAGTGTAAGGTGGAGAGGACAGGTTGAACATGGTCAAAGCAATGGGCAAGGTGGAAGACTTTGGCAGTAGAGCACTGAATGGAGATGGGGGGGGGCAAGATCAGAGCAGGGGAGACCAGTAAGGAAGAAGTTACAGTAGTCAAGGTGAAATGACTAGAGCAGAGACTAGGGTTTTTGTAGTGGCAACAGTAAGGCAGGACCAGATTTTAGCAATATCATCCTGCAAAGCGGCAGGATTTTGCAACAACCTGGATCTGAGGCGTAAAGGAGAGGGAGGAATCAAAAATGAATCCCAGGCTATGAAGGACAGGCTGGATGGTGACTCCCTCAATGGAAAATGAGAGGGAAGTATGGGGGGAAGATGAGGAACTCAGTCTTGGCCATATTAAGTTTGAGTTGGTTGCAAGACATCCAAGTGGAGATGTCATAGAGACAGTCAGTGATGTGAGACTGGATGGAGGAGAAGGGCACACAATTGGAGAGACATAGGGTATTTTCAGACATTACGAGATCACGCTCAACCACAGTGAACCATGCTCAACTCCACGGCAGGGCCGAAGAGCCCTGAACGTCTGTTCGGCGCGCGCAAAATGTTCATCACGCTCAATACTCACATGGGGTCAATTTCAACCACGCTTCCCAGGCTAGCTGGGGGAATATCCCGGGAAGCGTGGTCAAACAGACCCCCACCGGGAACCAAGGAAAAGTAACGTCTGGATGCCAATCCCCGGGTGGAACCAAAGGAAACGAGCCCCAGCCGGGGACAAGACATGCAGTGTCGCTGCCGGGCAACCAGCAACAACACAACCACCAGAGGGAGATTTAAAGCGAAATCAGCAGCAAGCAAGCGCTGCGGGATGGAGCGAGGAGGGAGGTGGAAGAGAGCGGAGGCAGAGAAAGTGACAGTGGCAGTGGAGGAGGTGGAGGCAGGGGCAGCGATGGAGGTGGAGGGGGCACAGGTGGAGGAGGGGGGTGCACGGGTGCACCCGACCGGGGAAGTGGCCCAGGGACAACACCCACAGCTGCAGGTGGGATGCAACACCCTGGGGACAGCAGCTGGAACGGGGCCAGAGGAGGCACCCCGGAAAAGGGTACGGGGAACCGAGGGGAGGGGAACAGGGTGCACAGGCCCCCCCGGGGGGCCAGGGCAACCCCGGGGGACCGGGAGGGGGGCAGGGGTGCCCCACGAGGGGGCCCCATTGGCACCCAACCAACCACCCCCCTCCTACCGTCCCCACAGACACGGAAGACGGCCCGGGCGGACGAGCCCCAGGAGGAGCCCGGTCCTGTGCGGGCGGAGGCGCACCCGGAGGAGCAGGAGCAGGACCAGAAGGAGGAGGAACAGCAGTGGGGACGCCGGAGGAAGGTGTACCACTGAGGGGGCCAGTGGGGCCTCCAGGAGACCTGGGACTTCATCCGGATATGGGGGACCCTCGAATACCAGCTGGAGCTTGCCATCAACCAGCGGAATGAACATGTGTACCGGGACATTGTGTGGGACATGGAGGTGGCGGGGCATCAGCGCACAGTGGCACAGTGTCGCTCAAAGGCCAAAGAACTCAAGAGGGGGTACAAGGCCATCCGGGACAACAGGCGCTC